>JBBMKB010089018.1:0-11508 GCA_037833945.1 Alaria marginata
TGAGATCGAGGATTTCGTCGAAACTCACTTCGCAAGCTGTGTGTGATACATCGATCGCGCGTTTTACGGGGGGGGGTCATATGTCCTCATGAAGGATATAGGTATATATATATGAGAAGCCGCAGAAGGGGCGGCCTAATCAAGAACGAACGAGAGCAAGAGAGTGTACTCATACCGGGCGCGGGGGGTGGGGGGTGTTGCGTGGGGTGGCTGCTTCGCATACGCCTTGGGTGCTTCCTTGCCGCGTATATATGAGAAGCCGGAGAAGAGGCGGCCTAGTCCAGAGCGAAAGGGAGCGCGCGTGGGGGGACGTTGCGTCGGTAGACTGTCTCGCCTCGCGTATGCCTAGGGCTATACCGTGCGCTTGCCGCCGCCGCTGGTGGTGATGGTTGCTCAGTGCTTACGGATGCCGTACCCCACCCATCCGCTTCGTCACCTCGGCGTGTATGGCACGCCGCCGGTGGCCGCCCGTACCCTCCGGCAATAGTTTAAGTTCGTTGTACGAACTGGGTCCAGCAATAGGCGGAAACTTGCGAGT
This sequence comes from Alaria marginata, assembly GCA_037833945.1. Lineage (NCBI taxonomy): Eukaryota > Phaeophyceae > Laminariales > Alariaceae > Alaria > Alaria marginata. The sequence continues at coordinate 539 of JBBMKB010089018.1, forward strand.
ACAAGCGAAAGCGCGGCGGTTTTTGAGAGTTGGAAAACGAAATCTGGCAGGAATGTCCGTCATGGCAAGGAGATTCCACTGCTCTTTGACCTCTTCGTTTTTGTTTTTTTTTGTTCTTCGTAAGTTACTTTTTAACGTTTTTTTTTAACGTTTTTTCGGCAATACTGACACAAAATTACGGATGATTTTAGAAGGCCAAAGAAAACACGATTTGTCTAGTCATGAAGGACAACCCTGTCAATTTTCGTTTTCCAACTCTTTATAACCGTGGCGCTTTCGTGTTTTCCGTGAAAACAGAGTTTTTCCCTGCGTGCAGAATAGTGAGCAATTTTGTAAAAAACAGGCCCAAAAGGGGCCAATACTTGGCCTAACATAAGCCAAACTTGCATATTGGAATCGTTTGTTTTCGCTAAACCGCATCGAATGCTGACCATGACCATCAAGTAGTGTGCCAGGTCTTTCGTATCAAGAATCAACCATTGAATGTGGCCGTATGTTCACCAAGAAAGCAAAAAAAAAAAAAAACTGATTTACGTTAAAATAAAAAATAACGTTTTTTTTTGTTCCGCATACGAAACGCCTGCCCACGTAATACAAATGTTTAAAAAAAATGCCCATATCTCGCAATTCACAGCTCCGATTGGCGAAACTGCTTCACCGATATGTTCTCATTGCTAATGCGGTCATGTGGGTATGCTTATGGTCGAGTAATTCAGCGTATTCGCTGTTCTATCGCCCGAAGACGGAACTTTCCACCTTTCGTTGGAACCAGCTCGCACCTTTTTTTTTTGCCTCAAGCGATAATTTAGTGTCGTCGCCAAATTTCTCTTTGCCTCCGACAATAATTTAATTTCGCCTCCATTTTCCTATTTTGTTTGCCTGCCTCTTGTCCGCGCTCCGACCAGGCTCCAATTCCCGGGCAGCCGCGAGCAGCACAGGGGGCAAAGCAAGCGTCGCCGGCTCCGGTGGCCGCCGCTGCAGCGGTCTCGTTCGAAAGCATGGTCCGCGAAGCCTTCAGGAGTCCAGCGTTGTCAGCCGCCGCCGGTGCCGCGGGATTATCGAGCGGAGACGTGCATAACTGGATTATGCAGAAGTGAGTTGCTTCTGTTCTTCTCAATTGTACTTTTGTAAAGCTTAATTACTTGAGTAACGAGAACGGTTCGGGAGTTTCGGCAGCAGACCGTAGAGTAAACTCTAGGGGAAAAAAAATAGAACAACAGCAGTCGACGTAAAGTTAACGAGCTAAAAGGTGGTTTTTTTATTAGCAAATTAGCTGTTACTCCCGTGCAAGGGCGGTGATAGACGAGGGCGTCGCGGTCGAAACTCTGCAATGCTTTGACACCCTTCGGAACAGGCCAGTGGCACCTCCGGACGGGCGCGCAGCGCACACATGTGCCTATGTGATTCACCGTGTGTTTTCGTAAATTCGACTTGATGTCGCGATCTTGCCTGCGAGTACACCCGGTCAGCTCGTTCTCGCGCATGAGCAAGCTGTAACGTATTATGTATAACCCGCAAAGGCCTACCTGGTATTTTGCATAGATCATGTGGCGTAAGCGCGCGATATTGCGGTAGGGTCGTCTTGCGCGTGTCTCCTCCAGTGCATGCATGGCACTGCTGTCTTCTCCAAGGGCGTCTTTGCAGACTACGATAGTCCGTCCGCGTGCCGAGGAAGGCTTGTACGCACGAGAACAGCTGAAACCGCCGCAGGGTATCTTTAACAAGTGTGTCCGCTCGATTGTGTGCTGCTACGACTACTAAGGCGATGTCGTGCAATAGAGATGCGGTGACTGCGTTGCCGTCCGGACGATCCCTGTTTATTGGAAGTTATATCGTACTAGCCTAGACTACTTCAGCGCCTGTTATCCCTTTTGACCATCAACATATATATCTGATACTCAATTCCACCACTTCCCCTCTTCCAGCTGACTAAGTAGGCTACTAACAGTAGGTTATCCCTTCTAACCGACAACACATGTACTCAATCCCACCCCTTCCCGCCGGTCAGCGCATCCTGACTAGATTGGCCCTTAATTGCAGGGCTTTCGGATCGGGTCACTTTTCACGGGTCGGGTCGAGTCGGGGTGATCCGATCCGACCCGTGAGATTACAAGCTATCTTGGCCCGACCCGACCCGACCCGTGAGATTTCGAACACCTCCTGAAACGACCCGACTCGACCCGCGAGATTTTAAGAACCTCCTGATCCGACCCGCGGGTCGGGTCCTGAATCGTGAAAAGCCCCGATTAATTGTAGGTTATTGCTTTTATGGAGCGGAACTTAGTACTCAATCCCACCCCTTCCCCCATTCCCGTACGCCCCCCGCCTCTTCGGAACTGCCTGCGCCCAGCTACCCGGAGTGGAATCAAGAAGGAGCGAGGATGAGAACGCTGGCCGTCGGCATCGAGGGCGCGCTGACAAAAAGCTTTTCGCCAAGTGGAGGGGGTGAGAACGCCTCAGCGTTTGGAATCAGACTCGCGCCTTGGCGTTTGGCCGGGGACTTTGCATCGTTAACTGCTAGGTAGCCTAGGTTCGCCTTACAGTACGGCCTGCTGTGCTTCCAAGGCATATGCCAACACCTCGGTGCTAGTTCCCGCGTGCATTGCGACGGTGCTATGATAGGCGTTCGGAAAACATGACCGGCCTCAACCACGTGACCGAAAAGCGCCGGCGATCACCACGATCTTCACCTGTGTTTTAGGCATACACCCGCCTCCTCTTTATGCCTACCCCCCCCCCTCCGCCCCCCGCCGTCTCTACTGCTTCCCCTGTACCCCGCTTGCCGCCTGCCTTTCCGCTGCTGTAGACCGGTGGACAGACCCAACTCTCGGACCAAGCCCCAAGCGACTCAAGCTCGCAAACGACGCCCCAGCGGTAGCCCCACCTGCCCAAGGCGCTGCTGCCTCTTCTCAGTGGGCTGCAAATATGACAGGAGGTGGCGACGGCGGTCGGCAGGCGAACGGGGGCGGCGTTGCGTCTGCTGTAGACAGAGCTGGGATGGGGGAAGATGATGGCGGCGGTATCGATGTCGGGATGGATGGTTGATGTGGGGGAGGGGCTCGGTTTTTTTTTTGTTTCGGTTTATTTTTGGTGCGATGAGAGAGATTCCAGCCCCGTACTACGAGTGGGTTCCTTTTTGCGAGACCAGGTGATATTGCAGTATAATACGTAGCGGTGGGTTGTGCTTTGCTGCTGTGGCACTTACTAGGTCGCGCGTTTTGCGAGGCTTGGCGAGTAGCGCAGCGTATTGATGGAGGCGAGAAGCCCAGGCGGAGCGTTTTCTTGCTTTTTCGTCGATTGTTGTAGACCCACGCTTTCCACGGCAGACGCTTCGCTTCTTGCTACTTATATACCCCCCAGAAGCAAGTGGAGGGAGGGAAGAAAGTCCCCCCCCCCCCCCCCCATTTAATACATGTTTACACCGACTACATTGGCAACGGTGCTGTCTAGTGCTTGCGCCGGAGAAAGACTGGCAGAAGAACATCGCATGCGAGAAAGTGAGCAGGCTTTGTTTTGTCAGGAGTGCTGCTGACGCAAGACCGAATATAGTGCGTTGTGTATTTGTCAGTGTGTCCGCCGCTTGCCACGTTTTGTTTTTTCTGTCGCTCTCTACTCTCTGGTTGGGCTGGGGGCATAGGGTAGAGGGATACAGTACGTACGAAATCGTGTCGCGCCGGTATAGCCGTGGAGTTAGCAGAAGCAGCTGCGGCGAGGAGCGCGATGGCACCGCGCGCGAATGTTTTTGTTTTGTTGGTGGTTGTGAGATAAATTTGACAGCGATTTGAGTGAACCATAGAGCTCTGTCTAGTCTAGCGCATTTAGTGTTGGTTGTCGTGGTGCCCCAAGTGCGGCCAGTGGTCTCGCTTCCCGCGCTGTGGCAGCTACAATGTACAGGATGACCTACCCTTGGCACACTTGGGAAAGCGCCGGCGCGCGTCTGGGAAACGGACGTCGAAGGCTGCGGAGGTCCTCGGCGGAGGCCAACGCACAGCGGACTTTCAATGTTTTGCATTGCGTCGAGCTGGAAGCAAGGGGCGCTTCCCAGCTTCCCAACGGAGTTGTGAGCTTCATGTTGTAGACTACATTTTTTTGTTGTGGAGCCAAGTAGTTCGTTGCGCCTAGGTCTTGTTGGGGCCGAAATTTGCCCCTTCTGAATTCAATGTTTTGGCTTCCCTTTGGCATCCTATCAAATCGCTGGCTTGAACGTAAGGTTGTGTTGTCCGTCCGATACCCGACCGTCGTCTTCGCGCAAAAACACAGTCAAACGTGAAGGTTCGTCGTGATCAGCTGAGTAGATCCTGCGTAGTAGTAGATCCTGTACTGTATGTATACTACAGTAGGTCCTACGTGCTGCAGAAAAATGCGTGCCGTGCCTTCTGCGCTCTGATCGACAAGCACGTCGTAGACAGGTGTTAATAGACGCCACACATCCAGGTGTGTGTGTACACTCCTCTTCTTGTTAGTGGCTACTCCCGACCTTTCTCCGCTCTGTTGGTAGATCAATCTCTGGGGCGCGTCGTCTTAGTAACAATCGGAACCGCCCACAACGATTTGCGTGCAAAAGCAGTAAATGGACCACTAAATGTTGAGGCTAGGGCCCGCGGGTATGGTGTGATGGCGACGAAATCTGCCACAGCAAGCGGCCACAACTGTCCACTTCATTATCAACCTTCAACCCAACGATGGTGTCACGGTTGCAATTTTTCCCGTCAAAGTGGCTCTCTCGCGATGATCTCTTTCACGATTCTGCCGAACTGCATCGCCTGCCTGCCTTGACCCTTTCACAACTGCATCCACGTGGGGAAAAACTTCTTGGAATTAGAGTAGGTTAATTTTCGCCGTAGTAGAAAAGTTAACGTGGAGCAGGTTCAGAATCGAGACCACCTATGCCGTCGAATTGTCGCTGTGTTGGTTACGCGTGCGCCCCCGTGCTACACCCAGCGATCCTTCCCATCTTCTTTCCCCAGGCCAAACTTCGCCGGTCCCACTTCGTGCTTTTGGCTAGATCGTTCTGTTGTCCTCGTTGCCCCTACTCAAGAAGAGTGCCGACATACTCAGATATAGCTCAAGCCTCCGGTCCTCAGGTTGTGTCGGACCACGGGAACGCAGGTACGAGCAGTCTTTGCATCATCTGGGCGAGGTTGGGCGTGTTTATGAGAGGTTTGGGCCCTTGCGCGCCGCAAGGCGTGTGGCGTTCGCGTATCTGGAAACTAATGTATGGTGTTCTGGTATGAACATTTATATTGGCAGGCTAATGAGGCAGAAGTTGCCATTCCATTAGGAATGGTACACACGCCGATCTCTGAGGCAAGAGTTGCCTCTTCACGCTGAACTGTACTTGCACAGCTCGACTCTGTAAAATGGTGTCCGATCCGAGAATCAACTCGGATTTCTACAATAGAGCACACGGCTGCGCTCTCCGATGCGGCGGTGCCCTGGCCCTAATACGTGGTGTTCTGGTGTGAACATATATATTGGCAGGCTAATGACGCAGAAGTTGCCATCAGGAATGATAGCTGCCACTTCATCACAAATGAAACACACTTCACACACTCCGAGCTCTGAGGCAAGAGTTGCCAATTCACTCTGAATTATAATTGCACAGCTCGACTTTGTAACATGGTGTCCGATGCAATAATCGAACTCGGATTTCTACGGTAGAACACACGGCTGCGCTCTCCGACGCGGCGGCGCCCTGGCCTTCGCCGACTGCCACCTCGTCGACGTGTTGCATGCTGCTGTCGAATTCTCGGAAGGCGCAGATCCTGTCGAAAATGGCCGCCAGGTCACTCCACTAGCCGGCCAGAGGCACCCCTGCGTAGCAGTCGTCGGTCTCTAGGACCATGCTGCATTACACTTTCACAAAACTAGTTTCGCCGTTTCGGGCATCACTCTTGCTTTCCAGCTCAACTCGTGAGAGGTTTTACCTTCAGCGGCTTTCCGCACAAGCCGTATTCACAGGTGTCGCTCCTTCTCCGCTCCGGCATTTTGTATCGTGCATACACAGGGAGTTCAGCATTCCCACTGCGCGTCGACTTTTATCAATTTTTAACCAACTCCCGCTCTCGCACGTTCGGCGACGGAAGAAGACCCAGAAAAAGTGCCTTGTGTAGTAATAACGCAACCAGCCTCTGCCGCAAAGTTGACGAGACATATTCTAAGAAAACGAGCACTAAGAATGACAGGATGAGATATAGAGGAAACAAAAAAGTGCGGGAGCCGTTACACTCAAGATCGTATACAGCACATCCTTTCCTAAACAAGAAATTCAGCCTGAGCCAGCATTCCTGATTCTTCCTACGGTAGGTGTTTTGTAGTGCACGCAACAAGATGTTTGTTTTGCGTTTGTTTAGAGTTCGGGTTCTGCTCGTGCTGCTGCTATGTCTATGCTTGGATCCTCCTTGCCGGTTGCCTGAGACCGCGAGGCACCGCCAGTTGGTCCATCCAAGGCGTCATACGCTCGCTCGAGTAACGACCAGCGGGTTGCGCTCGCTGTTCGAGAGCCGCGCCCCGCGTGCTCGATGCTGTGCGTCTTTCGCAGCCGGTTGAGAATGCGCCGCCGCTGCTTCGCACCTGGGTCGTTCGTTCCGAAGGATGCGAGGATCAGCTCAAGTTCCACTTTGGAGGATCAGGTTACAGGTCATGGGACTGAGAGGCGTAGTATTTGGTGACTGTGTGCCTTGAGTGGATTAGTTAGCGTCTACTTCTTTGCTTATCAGTTTTAAATGGTTGACATACCAGGGTACGTTATACATTCCGTGCCAGGTTTGGGTGCTTGGCTTCGCCACTTTCGACACAGCTAGCTGAGGATGCCGCTACCTCCTCTGAGCGGTAAACGCCATACTGAATGCACGAACCATGGGGGGGGGAAGTTGGCACTGCCCACGACCGTCTTTCTCCTGGTACTCGCCTATTGAAAGCACTCGTTGCGTGTGCATTGCACATCCTCCTTCCAAAACTATCGGAGGAAACAAAAAGTCAACAATACTAGAAAAAGGTACTCGTATTTCGTGCCTGCAGTTTTCTGATTAGTCAATTTATTTGAAGGGAGTGTTTTGATTGGTGGAAAATGTTATATGAAACGTGACGTCATCCAAGGTGACGCCGCGTTCTGCTCGTCCGATTTCTTTTTGCCGTGGACGACGCCACGGTAGGTTCTGACTGAATTGTATCGGTATTCTAAAGGAGAGTACTGCCTGGTGGAAAATCCCTGCATGGCACCACATCGTTTTTTTTCTGTTTCTCTACCATGCTGAAGGATGCTCCTGAGTGACCTACAACAGTAGTTGTGATGCAAGCAAAACAGGTTGACGCGAGATTTTCACTCATACGCACGAGCGCAAAAAAAACATATCAGTGTGTGCCACACACCTGCCGGCCAGTTGCGGGGATCTGATGCCCAACGGACGTCCCCCCACAACTTCCCGACGTCCTCCCGTTCTGCGAGCGAAGCCGTCACACTGCCTCCCCCGTCGTCGTCACCCGTGTTACCACCCTCATCAGCGCTTCGCATCCCTCGTAACCACTCCAAGACACGCTTACCCTCTTCGTTTCCGACCACCACCGTCAGAGGCGGACAGATGTTCCCAGGCTGCTCTTCGGGAACAGCGGAGGGGTCACCGCCTACATATTTTCCAGATTGTTCGGTTCGCTCTGAGTTAGGACGGTCTTCCCGTGGACCTCTTGTACTGACGCTATTTTGTACCGGTACGGCCGATGGCGATTCAACACCGTTTGGAATTATACCGGTAAAAAGACTCGTCGTCGCTGAAGATGCGACGGAGGCCAAGTTGTCGTCGGCTGTTCCGGTGATAACGACTAAGATCGAAGCACCAAGTCTCCCCCCGGCCCGCATTTGGTTCGAGACGGGACACGCCGGGTCTGGTGGAAGAAGCAGCACCGTTCCTTTGACCGCCGGTTGTGCCTGCTCCTGTTCCATGAGTGCCACAACGCCAAAACACATAAAATAAAAAATGGGGTGACAAGCTAACGATGGAGTGAAGAATGTGCCTCAGGTTGGTGCGACGAGATCGATCGCTCACTAGGTAACGCCCAAGAGCACCGCTTCCTGGAAAATTTTACGACTTCAACCCCTTTTGAACTGCACCAAGGTTTTTGAGTATAAATCGCCTGGAGTTAGGGTGGAATAATTCTTGCAGTTGTAAAAGCATTAGTTAGTTCGGTGGAACTTCCGAACGAAGCACCAAGCGATGCACATAAATCTTGGAGAACGGCCTGGAGAGCATCACTTCATTGTTATCACGCGCGCGCACGGAGAGAGGGCGTGACATTTTCACACTCTACTCTGGCAGGGAGGCGCCCTTTCACTCCTACAGTGAACTAACGGAGAGAGCATTTTTGGATTGCCCGATATACTGCTGCAGAAGGGCGTTCTATGTATCTTCCTACCTCCTGCGTCGGAAGGTTGCAACCACTGTCGAGGACCGTGATGGGCAATACGTCATTGATGTCCGCACTCTTCCCATCGAGTCTTGATTCTCCATCTTGTCGGTCAACCGGCCACAGCGGGCCACTTACCAAAGACGATACAAACTCGACCGAAAATTCTGGACCATGCCGAGCTCTGAGTCTGATCACGCGGGGGGAGGGCCGGTCGCGGGTTTTTCAAGTTTAAAGGGGTGCTCGCAACTTGTTTTGGTCAACAAGGCGCTCCGTTGTCCAGGAGTCCTTCGCAAGAGCAAAGTGTAATGGGCCATAAACGATGCTCAAAGGGGAAGTTTAGCGAACATTTTTCGTAAAACAGTCCGCCGGATACCGGGAAAGACATGTAATGGACCATAAACGATGCTCAAAGGGGAAGTTTAGCGAACATTTTTCGTAAAACAGTCCGCCGGATACCGGGAAAGACAGGTAGAGGTACGTAGAGGATTTCAAGCGGTGGTGAGCCCCCTCAACATTGATCGTCTTTGTCCCACATGAGGTATGTAAGTACGCAGGGCAACGTTTGCAGGATCACCCCGGTATTGCAGACGAATGTGGGAATCCCATCCTGCCTGCTGCTCAGTGCTAACGCGAAGAGCGGACGTCACCGCGTTGGCGTGATCACAGACATACTGTACCACCTTCGTTTCGCGCCAATCATAATTATCATTTTTAATACGTTGGCCGATAGGAAAATTGTGAGCAGGAATTTTTTTTCTGACAACCTACAGGGGCTACTGTTCTAGAAGCGCTTGCGCTTACATTAAATCGCCACCCCGGAGCGGGCCCGAGCTCCTCTGTCGGCATAGTGTAGAACCTTCTCCTCCATTGCCGCTTGTACTAGCACCCGCGCCGGTCGTCGCCGCAGCAGCCTCGGAAGTTTCAGTATCTCCAGCTCGTGTGTCCCCACCCAGAAGCGTCGTCGCAGACGATATCACGTCCTCGTTCGCGACAGTTTCAATCGACGTTTCTACCGGCTGTCCACCTTCCGCGGTAGAAACTGCCCGGTCAGAACTGTTGCCTTCAGATACACGATCAACTCCAATCGGTGGGGGGGTTCTTCCAAAGATGGAGGGTGGGCGCTGCGGCGGAGTTTGGTGCTGCGGCGGGGCGTTCTGCGAAAGGCAGGTCGCGGCCGTGATGAGCGTGGCTGTAACTTTGCCCGTCGTGCGAGAGGTCGATGTTGCCGCTTTTTTCAACGACTCTCCTGCAATGGAATTGGGGTGAGGGGTTGCGGTACGCATCTTTTATAGGTGTGAAGGCCGTGAGGGTAGTAGCTGACAGTGTATATGTAAAGAGATTAGATATTCTTTTTCAAGAGCAGCGACTGCTGTCTTTTCAAGGAATGTATGCCGCAGCGTCCATACCCCAACCCTTCCCGCGAAACAAACCAACAAGATCAGCGGTTGTTGTTGTTGTTGCTTTTATCACATTGACTTATCGTCGTAATCTACAATAGTCCGTGGTCACAGTAGTACAGGCTCCAACAACTCTGGAGTGGAAGAATCTAAAGCTGACACCGTACACGACGTTGTCGTCTCCTTGTTTTTATGAGCACCCATGCTCACCTTCGAATTTGGACACCATCACAACGGGAATGTCAACAGTTTGTTGTTGCTCGGCCTCCATTTTCAGGCGGCCAGCACCCTCATCGATCACCACAAGACTGCGCCCACCGGCGAGGCTGACTCCAAGGGCTTTGGCGAAGAAGCTACAGCCCCCTCGACGAACAAGGACGTGTGCCCCTGAAACCTTTCACGATATCAAAGTGGTACCAGGTATAAGTTTTCGAGCGTTCGTGCGCGAGTCGCGCTTGGAAAAACAAAAATAAACCGATGACGGGTTATAGACCCGAACTCACGCCTACGTGCCCAGGTGAGCAATACAACACGTTCCGGAATGCACTATACCACTCTGTCCGGCAACATTAAACATCCTTTTCATCCTTCCATCGAGCTACGTAAAGCGCGCGTAACATCACGTAAAAAAATATGCAGACCATTCCAGCCCGTTCATTGAACCCAAAACACTATATAAAGTGCTTATAAATGACATCCTAGCTCACCATGTCCCCATGCATCATGCACAGCATTCTTGAGCTTTGCCAAGAGTCAACTGTTGCCGATGTAACCGCTACACCCAGCTACACAAGAGCGAAATTCATAGTAGAGGCTTACGCGCGGGTATTTTATTTTTCGCTGTTGTTTCGGGCCCAACCGGCAAAATCTACTCCCCCACACCTGTTCGACGTTAAGCAGCGTCGAGCAACCGTCCTCTGGGCTGGCCACAACAACAGGTAAAGCATCACATCTTTCAGGGTTGGTACCGAAGGCGGAAACCGTTACGTGTGCCTTCTCCGCGGAGAGTGGACCGGTAGAATAGGTTAGATGCCACCGCGCATGCTCCTGGGGAACATGGACACGGGGAGGAGGGGAATAGGCGAGGGGGCGGGGAAGGGGAAAGGGGAAAGGAAAAAGGGAAAGGGAAGGTGAAAGAAAGGGGAAAAGGGAAGAGGAAAAAGGAGAAGA
>JBBMKB010089029.1:0-11507 GCA_037833945.1 Alaria marginata
ACAACAGCCTTTTTTTTGGGTAACGCTGATACAGTACACAATAAGTCAACCATATACAGGTTGGTGTGACCACTTACGTATGCCGTGTCGGCGTACAGGGTCAGTAGCGGATAACATGCTGTCGGAAGAGCTGTGCGATAGGTCGTGGTTCACTCTTCCATGAGGTAACTGAAGAGTCCGATCCACCCCGTGAATTTCGTACACGACGGCGAAGACACGCCACCACCGCGGCCGTGAGTTTTTCGAGGCGGGCGGGCGGGCGGGCGGGCGGGCGGGCGGCACTGGAATATCGTCGAGGGCGACGTGTTCTATGTGGGCGGCGGCGAAGGAGTTGGGGGCGTAAATTCGCGAGTTCGGCCAATAGAAGCAGACTTTGTAGGTATTATCGTCCGTCTCGACTGGGTACCGGGTGTGATTTGGACGTAGCGAAGGGTGTCACCGTCATCATGGGTCGAGGGCGCAGGTAAGTCATATCATAAGTGCGGTGTCGTCGGGGTCGGTGTGCAGCCAGCCTTGGGCGGGGGGAGTACGCGTGTGTCCCTAACAGCCTCTTAACATGAGGAGAGTGATAACCTCAGAAAGTTTGTGGTCGGCAAGGCTAGGGGGTGGAACCCAGTAAGTAGGGTCGCCGAAGGAGGGTGGCGGGGATGATGAAGATGATGGGGTGGACGGAACAGGTCATTTGTTCTTGATCAAGGCTGGTTCACGCAACCGTCGCGGCTGGCGTCACGATATAAGAGGGGGAAGCGGCCTTTTCCGATACCGTCGATGCGGGGCACCACGGCAGTAGCTGATTTGCGAGGCTAGCTGGTGGAGGCAGAGTTGCATATTGTTGCAGTAAACGCTCGCACGTCATTAGTTGTTGCAAGGACAGCACGAAAAGTATGGCCTCGCCGATTCGACGCACATTTTTGACGACACACTGCTTGGAATAGTGTGGGATATATTTTGCCTATTATAGTAAAAGGGCTAAGTCTTCACGGTACGGCACGGGGTGTGTAAAAACGATTTGGAGGCCAAACGACGGCCACAGGTCACTTCCTCATGAGCTCTCTAGTAGATCTTCACAGCACACGGGAAGGAACCGTAACACAAGCAAAAAAGTACAAAAATATAAACCAAGAAAAAAAACGGTTGTCACAGGGTCATATTAACAACGCTTCGGTATGCATGTGCGTTTTCGTATAACACGCAGCAGACTCGACCAAGCAGAACAAGAACTGTGGACCCCCCCAAAAAAAAGGGGGGGGACCAAAATGCCGCCGACCGACAAGGAGAAAGTCTCGAGGGTCTTCCCTATCTTGAGAGGAACAAGCGAGAGGCACCGCCACCCCCCACCGGGAAAAACAGAAGCCAACAGCTCCCCTTCCAGCTATAATATCTGCTTCAGCACACGCACTCAGAATCAACACAGCCAGCGTTTGCATTCATAAATCAAAATATCAAACGCGCTCGTAAGCAATTTCTCTAGAGCTATAGCTGCATAAAAACGCAGCTTGCAAAAATGACTTTCGACGAAATCCTCGATCTTACGACTGAAGTGTAAAATAAGTTTTTTATAATAAAATTGGCTATAAACACAGAAGCTGTACACCCATTATTCGACAATGCTGGATTGCGAAGGCTTGCGGCACTATGGTGGCGCCTTCTCGCGTTCGCGCTCGCGTTCTTGCCCCTCCCACGTTTGCAGCTCCTCCCTGCCGGTAGAAGGAACGAATCGAAACGCAGGTTTGAAATGGGAGCAATGTTATCAATCAAAGTGTTTGCATCTGTATTGCATGCATATGATACGTGTTATAAGGGATGCGCCGGCTGTGAGCCGAACAAAGTTGGTCGATCTATACCTCTGCGGACTGAGGGCATACTGGCATACTGACAATATTTCAAACATACGATTAGGAACGTTGACGTTTCATGTTGTTCATTTGCCATCTCGCCGTGCATACCAGGTATTCAAATTGCCTCCCTGCTGTGTACGCGAATAATTCATACGCCAGGGATACTTTCGATTGGCTTGTATCAACAGACCAAACCACGAACGCGCCACGAAACTGCTACGCATTTCTGCGATTATTAGACAGCACCGCACACACCAACCACCACGATACGCGGCCATGTTTTTTTGTTCGGAGCCAAAAAACTTTAAAAAAAAATCAAAATGAGGTTGTTGCTGAGATTCATCAAGAATCAAACCAGTCAAATGTCTCCAGCGGCGGTTGAGCGACGTACGGTAAACTAAAAATCAAATCTTCTTTCTGGCAACGTTCGGGAGTGATCGACGTTCAAGCTCATGCTTGCTGTACATTATCAGACGAAAAAAAAACAACACCACACCGATCGGCAAACGCGAGTGGCAGGCATAATCTCAACCGACTCTTTGCACCACCAGGGGTAGCGAGATCGACTGACTATTGCTGTGTCCTGTGTGGGATAACCATTGATAACAGACACGCCCATCGTGAGGGGTTGGGGGTCTCTCTCACCAGTAGTCGATCCAGACGCAATTGGAGCATCCATTGCCGCAGCACTCTTCGGCTGCAGGTTCCTAACGAGCAAAAGACGAGCGAACAAGGGGCGCGCGCGGGGGGGGGGGGGTCAAAACCTCGTCGCAGATGACAAAACGGTTTCAGCGCTGGATGGCGTGTGTTTGAATAGCTGACGCGATAAAGGCCGAGCCCCAACATACCAACGATGACGTTTAGCCTTGCAGTTCGAGCAATGCTGTTGTACGGTAATAAAATATAATACGTGTACATACGAGCTACGAGCACAAGGATTTACCGGTATAAGCTCGTGATGAACGAAAAATAAGAGCGAAGAATGCTTCAGCTAAATTATTGTCCTTTTCACGCATCAAGCCCGGTCAACAGCTGCCACCCGACGGCAAAACAGAGTGGGACATGACCATCACGGCAAAAAAAAAAAAAACAGCGGGAATTGTTGGTGACCTGCTTCCCTACGGGAGATGTTGTGGTGCTTTCATTGCCGCTGAAAACCCTTCAGTCAGTTGACTTTATGTCGGCGGCTGCCGTTATGCTTCGTTCATAAACTACTCAGGTCTGCGCTACTGGCACATTGGTACACTGCGTAGTAGTACGCTCTACTGGTACACTGCTGCTGGTGTATGCTGGCGAATTGTTTGTCCAGACGAGTTTTCGCTTCACCAACAAGTCACGATCCAGTCGAGGTCCGCCCAGCCCCTTCCCGCGTACCTCTGGCTTGCGTCCGCGCGCGCGAAACAACTAACCTTGGGTCTCGCAACGATGGCTGCCGCAGACAGGGAAGGGTTTCTCGAAACAGCCCGCTCCTTCGGCCCCTGAGAGCCACCACCGGCTGAGCCAAGCTTTCGTTCCAGGGCCGCGAACTCCTCCATCGCAACCTGCTCCGCAGTCTTCCCCTTCTCCTTGCTACCGTTACTACTACTGCTGTTATTAACGTTACCGTTACCGTTTCCGTTACTGCTGGTACTTCTGCTACTGCTGCTGCTGCTGCTGCTGCTGTTGTGGGCGGTTACTTCTACCTCCAACGAGCGACCTGCTGTGGGCGGCGCCGAGCGCGCGGCAAGCTTGCGCTCGAGAGCGGCGAACTCCATCATCGCTACGGCGCGAGAGGATAGCGGCGGACGCTTCGTCTTCGTCTTACTAGTATCGGGCTGCTGCTTTTTATCTTGACCGGTCGCCGGGTGAAGTTGGTGAAGCTTTTCTGAAGCGGCGAAGGACGATGACGACGCCGCATTCTTGAGTTCGTTTTTTCCGCCGACCTCCGCTGCAGCTGACGAGCACTCTTCGCCCCTATCATCGCCCGCGGAGCGTGTGCCCTGTGCTAGAGCGGTGCCCGTGCTCGTTGGTCTTCGTTCCTTGTCTTTCCCGATGTCTCCTTCGCGGCTCGCGCCATGGGGGGAGGGATCGGCCGGTGGTGCGGTGCCAAACGATCGTCGGGATGGTGCTGCCAGTGTAACGGACAGGGAGCGTGAAGAGGTTATTTCTCGAAGAAAAGGAGAACATGGAGGTGTGTTGACGTCCAGTGCTGGAGTTCGGAGAGAGAGCGCGCGAGCAATAAGCGATCGCTGGCACGGCCACAGGCGAACGCCTGCGTAGTACATGCGACGCTGCCTACTGGTGGTTGCAGAGCGCGTAGCGTAGCAGTGGGCCATACTGATACTTGGCCCAGCCTCTGAGGGCTGGTGCGATGACAAGTGTGACTGGCGTGGCCCCGGGTATGGTAGGCCATCATGACTAATTGAAACCCGCGCATCTCTGACACAATCAATATACGAGCCCGAATACACTCAGCACTCGACACTCGATTCTCGGCGCTGCCTCTACACGGACTTGTGTACCATGCCTGGCCCTAGAATGGTTCTGGGGGCTGTAGTCCTGGCCCCGATGGTGAGTGTTGCTGCTGTATCAGCGTTGTTGGCGTAAGATGGCAGTGTTGTTGAACATGACAACGAAAATGCCAGGTCATCACACAAGGCCGCTATCATCATGATATTCTCGACGCCTCTCTCTGTCCCACCTGCTGTCCCGCCCATGCCCCATGCTTTCCACTATGCTTGCGTGCAGGCGCTGGGGTTCCTCGCACCAGTCTCCTTGTATACCCTCCCTCACGGGGGCATCGCGGCAAGAGGCAGGGTACACCAGGGCGTCGGCTCGAGAAGAGTCGTGGCCAGAATGGCGGCACAAGAGCAAGAACAGAAGCAGCAGCAGAAGCAGCAGCAGCTAAAGAAGCAGCCGATCGCAAAAATGACCCCTCGACGAAAGCAGTTCTTTCGCATGGTGTCGGAGGGCCTCAACGTAGGCTTCGAAGGCCAGGACCTCACCAAGGTAGAAAACTTCGTCCGGTACTGCAAGGGAGAGCTCGACTACGAGGCCCTGGGCCCGCTCCACCAGCCGAGCGAGGAGTTCGTAGAGGGGCTGCGCGCTAAGCCGTGGTGGGAGCCGGCGGAGTTCGAGTGGGTGAGCGAGATGGAGGAGAGGTCGGCCATCGTTATCGACGAGTTCAACGCCTTCTGGAACGACCCCATGTCGGGGTTCGCGAAGGACAGCATGAACATGAACATCATGGGCAAGGGCTGGAGCGGGGTCCGGCTGCAGCGACTCGGTGACTGGCTCCCAGAGAACTGCTCCAAGTTTCCCAAGACGGTGGAGCTCCTGAAGGAGCTCGAGATCCCCCTAGCCGTGCGAGGTGTGATGTTCGCGCGGCAGGTGCCGGGGAGCGGGGTATCGCCCCACACGGACGGCCGCAACTTCATTCTCACCACCCACCTCGGTAAGTCTTGCTGCTGCGTCGTTATTTCATGTTTTAAAGCACTGTTGTCCCGAGTACCTTCAACGGTGCTGAAAGTAGACCGTGGCAGTTTGCTTGCCCCCAGGATAGCTGTGTTTGAGCGCGCTTGCTTTCGGGCTGCTTGCTTGCTTACTTGATTGCTTGCTTTGCTTATTTGCTTGATTTGCTTCCTTGTTTGCGTCCTTGTCCGCCTGCTTGCGTCCGGGCGTGTTCGCCTCTTATTTTCGCGTCGGTAGACACGCGGGATGTATCATCGCAGAGGTTTGTTTGTTTGATACCAGCACCACAGATACCCTCTGGTATCTGGTTTTCAATACTGCTGGTGACCATGTACCTGGTAGACTGCTAAAGTTACTCTTGGGGTGATGAGGCAGTACCGCAGCTGTAGCCTGCCCGACGCCCGTGCAATGCTCTATTCCCGACCTGGACATGCCAACAAGGAGGTCAATTTTTTACCTGCACATGCCATTTTATACCGAAAAATGACCTGGGACTCGTACTGCCTCTGCTGTCAGGGCAATGACCTGCTGTTGTCACGAACTCAATTTACCAATGGAGGTGCAATACCATAACACGTTCGCGGGTGTTTCTGTTCTTCTTCACAATATGTGGCAGCCGGACGTGTCATATGACGGACCATCCTCCCGCTATTTCGCGTCGAAACCAGCTGGTCGAAAAGTCGCTGGCCCAACAAACCCCTCACTTTATGGCCCTTTCACTTGCATTTGCAACGCCGGCGCGCGCGCTTCGCAGGGGTGGATGTGCCGGAGGACTGCTGGATGCGGGTCGGGGAGGAGAAAAGGACGTGGGAGAACGGCAAGGCCCTGGTCCTTGACACCAGCTTCGAGCACGAAACCCGAAACAACTCTCGGCGGGACAGGATTGTTCTCATCATCGACTACTGGCATCCAGGTGATGTAGTGTGTCCTTTCACGTTTTTTTTTTTGTTGTTCGCTGAAACGCGGTGAAGGACGGTAATTTCGCGCAGTTTTGTGGCTGAGGGGTCGCACTCCGGTCGGAAAGGTCGGAAAACGCAGCAAGCTGTGGGTGTGAAGAGTTTAGAGTTTATACATATTTAAGCGAACGTTTGTTCATAGGAAAGACGCTTCTTGAGTCTTGAGCGTGCCGAGCGATGTATCGGGAGACGCGGCTGCTTTTTTATCGATTGCATAGGTGGCGAAATTCACTCCAACTTCCGTGATCATCGCCAAGGGTATAGCCGAGGTGGCGGGAAGGAGGTGACCACATATTCTTCCATAAAAGCAGTGTTAGCGAAAGCACAACACGGTTTGTTTGCATTTGGAGCGTTGCGGTTGGAGGCCTGGTGCAATGGCTTGTGACGTGTCTGTCGAAACCCCCACGGTAAACGCCCGGCCCAAGCACACCGCGGGCTTACGTATCCTAGCAACATCGCCTGCTTTTTACCTGATGCTGAAAGAGGGAACGAACCCGCGTCCCTTATTTCCGGCGCTCCTTTGCTTGATACTAACCACGCAGACCTGACGAAGGCAGAGCGAGAAGCCCTGGCCTTCATCTACGACCTCCGCAACAAATTCGAGTCCGGAGAGATTCCCCTCGAAGAGGGTTCAGGGGGGGGGGTATTCGGGGCCATCACGCGTGCATTTCAGCAATAGAATCAGAAAGTCGTCGACGTCGAGATCGACGCTGACGATAATTTATGTTCGAGACGCGTGTTTATCGTCGTTTGCTGTGTGCGGTCTCGAACAAACGGGCCGCCCATTCAAGCAGGCCGTCACAAATCACAAGAGGGGACCGCTATGAATTACTACACGACACGCGACGAGTATACTGGTTGTCGTGAAAACGCCGGGGCACACGCTTGCCTGACCTTGTCAACAATCCACGCGTATCATGTCTTTGAGCCGCAACCCGTATTTAGGGTGAATGAATGAACATCCACTATTTCGTAAATATTGTGAACGTGCCGCCTAGTACCACGGCTGCCTGTAGCGCATCATTCATCACGACTCAAAGGCCTCGCGAATGCCGGGAGGTACATAAACGACGCCTTGCCTATCACACGTTCACCGCTCTCTTGTTTTGCCGCACGCGACCCTTCTTGGCCCAACGTTTCTCTCGCGGTGGGAGCTGTGCTGCGGATTAAGGGAAACGTAACTGTCCCTGCTGGAGTTGAAATAATAGCACACGGAGAGGCTGTCGTTTAGTCGTCACGTCTGGCGAGAACAGGCCCCGACATACCACAGTTGCATCCACGCAATTCAACACAAAACGTTAATGTTAGCGAGCGGCGCATAGCCCTACCTAAGCTGAAGACATCCTAGAACTTGCACAGGAGTTAACGTAAGAAGCGTATCCTCACGGGGTTTGTCAGCGATAAAATACGGTCACCCGGAGAGAGGCGTTGCCTCCCCGCTCATGCGACGAGCTTCGTTTGTTTCACACACTCTTCCACCACACCAAGCAACCGACCAAAATAGCAACTGCCTCAGGGACGAGCCACACAATTCCACCGCCACTGACTTAAGAGTTCACGGCGCGAAGACCGGTGAAACTACAAAGTCACAAGGCAAAACACAACCAACACACACAGATACACGCACTCACATGAACACCTTACGCAAGAGATACAACCAGAAGAAATAAAAGTCACCACGAAAAACATCACAATAGTACCATCTCCCAGCTCACGGACCCCGTTGTCGCGGGCACAAGCGCTTCCCAAAATAATAGCGCCATCAGGCCAATCCCTTTTGTACACTCTGCTAACGGCTAACACCCACTAGTACACCTGGTACGTAGCAACCAAACCATTCACCCTTTCCAACCAAACCGCGACGACGACGTTACAAGAGAAGCACCTCCCCTGCCGCATCTCGACACATGATAACTCTATCATAGAGTTCTACAGAAATGGCATACAGCACGGTGTTATCGGAGACGCCTCTGCGGGGCAACCACGGGCAGCACTATCGAGGAGCCGAGAGCATGTGGTCCGCTAATTGGTCTAGGTTGCCGTTCACCCCCTGGCTCAGCTTCTCCGCCTTCTCGACCATCTTGGCCAGTTCGACTCTGTGGCGCCTGCCTTCCTCATCGAGACGCTTAATCTCCTGGTAGCGCGCGATTCACAGAGGGGGGGGGGGCATGGGTTCAGGAATTAGTGCATATGTACTGACAATCGACACGGTTAACCTCCTGGAATTGCACGATTCACGGCAGGGTTAGGGTTCAGGAACATATTTCACATGCACTTGTTATTTCGTACCTATTACTATTATCCTGATCTTGGTCGGTCGTGGTCTCTGTGCGGTAATAACGAAGCGCATGGTCGAAAAATGCACAGCCGCGGCTTCTGTCTACACACGGTTCCGTAGGTGCAGATCCGCGGTTTATTTCAAAGCGTCCATATAGATCCGAACCGTAGAAACACCGCATTTCATGGATCTGACCCGGACTTTGTTTGTTCTTACGGTTCAGTTCTAGTGAGAGCCTCCCGAATCGGCTCGGGTCGGATCACGCCGAATCAAAACTATACGGTTCGTGACTTCTATTTTGTTAAGTACCGTTCGTTTCGTTTCGTTTCGTTTCGGTTCGATTCGATTCGGTTGGGTTGGGTTGGGTTGGGTTGGGTTGGGTTGGGTTGGGTTGGGTTGGGTTGGGTTGGGTTGGGTTGGGTTGGGTTGGATTCGGTTCGGTTCGGTTCGGCTCGGCTCGGCTCAGTTCCGGGAACCAAACCGAATCGAACCAAACGAATAGTACACACACACAAAACAGCACGCCGGCACCTTTTCTTCTGCCGGTGCCATTTTCTTCGTCTAACGTTCGTTCAGCGATAAGCCGGTGTTGCGTGGTGTGCGGGGTGGGATTGCCGTCGAGCATCCGTTTTCCTGTTCCTTGTGTGAGAGGAAGGACGACGGTCGCTACGACTCTTTCTCAACAAGTGTATGTGGCAAGAGGCGAATGCAATAAAAAACCAAAGGATCAATCGAACATGTCCGGTCGATCCTTGCCACCGTTGTATGCGCACTCGCGCGGAAACGGGATAGCGTGTCCGATCGCCACTTCATTACGAGCCGAGTGTATAAGAGTGCTGCCTGCGACAAGCGACCGTCGCTAGCCAACGCCGTCTTGAGATAGGAACATGTGAACTGCTGCATACCGGTACGCAGACTAATGATGTTCTGATGCCATGTCTCGCCTACGTACCGTCTACCGTTTGCCTCAAGATACACAGATATCATGTACTACCACAGCACGATACAGTACACACCTGATGTTGCACTCTGTATAAAAGCGCAAAACAGGGGGTACTGATGTTGCTGCTGCTGCGTGTGTAGACACTGTGTAGTCTAGTTCGCGATCCCCCAAAAACGAAACACACACACCTCCATCTGCTGGTCTTCGCGCAGCTCTGCCCCGGGGAGCACATCGATGAGACCATCCAAATTTCTTGCCTGCGTCAGCACCCCCTCCGCCAACACCTGGACCTGGTTGTGCCAAGCAGTACCGGTGGCAACGGCTCGCCTTATGACAACAGACTCCGCGCCTTGCTGTGGTACGACGCCCTTCACCTCCGAGAAAGGGATCAATCGAAGGGAATCGAACATGCTGAGCGCCAGCTGATCCACGGACTCTTGCATGGCAGACACTGCATCTTTGTCCTCTTCCATTTGAAATTAGATCTGCAAGGACTTCGACTCCAGGATACGCGATAGAGTTCAGCCGCGCCAGGCACGCACACAGCACAACAAGCAACCAAAGACTGCTGGCTGCCACAGAGAGCAAACCAAACTGGAAAACTGGAAAACGGGGCTGTAACGAAGAAGAATCGTACCCTACATAAAAACGCCTTTCAAATCAATATAAAAACTCTCGGAAACGATTGTAAAACTCAAACCAGGTGCACAACCGAGGTGGACGACAAGCACGCTGGTGTGTGATTAGCTCAGCCACAGCGACCCAGATCGCACCCGTCTATACTGAGTTTTTTTCGAAGTACGACCTTTGTACTTCAGGGGGGCTGCTGACTCCGGACGAAGGCGTCTGAAGCGCGGAAATTGGACTCAAAACCTAGTTGAAGCTTCAAGTAGGCCCTATACCTCCGCTTCAAGCAGCAAGCAGAAAACTCGGTTTCGGTACGGGGGTCACAGGCCGGGGTGCCTCTCTCCCCCCCTCCGCTTTCTCTTCAGCCGGCGGGGTGGACGTCCGCTGGAGCCCGGACTTGCGTCGGAACAGTCGGGCGCGATGAGGGCGCTCCGTCGCCGCTCGGCAGCGGCAGGGTCGCATATTTTTTTCGGTGCGATGTTGGCTCTGCTTCCCGTAGCTACCACTGCGCTGGCTTGCTCCACGTTCGACTCGTGCGGGGCGTGTCGAAACACGTCCGCGTGTCACTGGTGTCCGGACCAACAGTGTCACGCCATGGGAAGTATACACGGGTGAGACGATATGTGGCTTTGTCCTTGACTTAGCGAGAGGGGACGTGTAGATCTTAATGGGTTACGAGGCTAAGGATGTTTCATATTTGGTGTATCTCCACTCCATCTGACTCCATCCGTAATGTTTCTGCTTTCTGCCAGCCCTCATCCCGAACGAAGGTTCAAAAATACAGCGCTTTTTTCTCGTTGAGCGAGATCTCTTGCAGTACAGCAGCAGTTACCTGGCAGTTAACTTACAGCAGACAGCTCCGAGTCATAGTCCAATACCCTGCATGGGACCTCTCCTGAATATAGCGCAATATAGCTACGAAGTTTTGTACATGCTACGACTGTACCTATGCGGAATCGTGGCCGGTCCGAAGTCCGCAGGGTCGACAGGTAGGGTTATTTATAGGATAACAAGGAGACCGGCGACGGAGCCTGTATTTTTTCTGTGATGTTACTTCGTCAACGTCAACAGGTGTGAGTTCGACACAATTTGCCGATACTGCTGTACCGATACTGCTATTGCTGTAAGCTGTATAAATACAACGAGGGTACGTCGTACTCAGCTTTTGGAGAAACTCCATAATACGAGTCTGGCCTCTAGCTCCCACCCTACTCTATTGTTGCTCCCGCGTGAGTGTGCAGGCCCACGCGCCCTGGCGAGGAAACCGCGCAGGGAGGCGGCCAGCGGCAGGAGAGATGCGCTAAAATCGTCCGGCGTTGAGATGCGCCTGTCGCACGAGTAGGTATAGTTATGTTTGGCAAACATTCACAACGGACAGGGCCGCGATTTCACCCCTCCCACTCACGGATTCGTCG
>JBBMKB010089040.1:0-11507 GCA_037833945.1 Alaria marginata
GTGGGTGTGTGGGTGGGTGGGTGTGTGGGTGGGTGGGTGTGTGGGTGGGTGGCGCACTCGTGCACTCACCTCGCTTCCGAACTCGAGACCGAAGTAGTCGAGGCCGGAACAGAAGTCGGAGCACATCTGGCAGAGGGTTGATACAGGCGAGAGTTGATGTTATACGGGGCGTGTAGGCACGATTAACGAGGCCATATGAGGAAATCATCACAACTCAAGTGCTGTGAAATGATTCATAATATGTAGGGTAGAGAAGCGTCTAACACCGTTTTCCAGGCGATAATTTTTTCTACCGATATACCTGGTAGACTATTAACAGTCGTGGATGTGTTGTGCTAATTGGCGGGGTCAGTGATGCCTTCTCATCAGGCTTTGGTGTGTAACGACACAGACCACGTCGTCGCTGGAACGTTTACCAGCCATCCTCCTCATCGCGTCATCTCCGCACGAACGAATGTTTGTTATTTATAACTTTGTAACCACACCGCGTCTACCATATCTCTGAACCATACCGCCTTGCCTCGGATGTTAAAAACACAGTTTTACAAAGTAAAAACATAACTAATGTAATACATAACTAATGTTTCATTGCATAGGGTGTGTTCGGTATTTTTTCTCTTTTTTTGACGGGCATGCAGAACTTGCCGGAGTGCCTGGTACCGATATTGAGGTTGTACATAACGTACCAAAGTGCCGGGTTCCGGTACCAATTTCGTATCGAACTTACCGACGTATCGGGTACCGGTATCGAGTTCGTATGGGCCCATACCGGAGTGTTCGGTAAGGTATTAAGGCCGTACCGCACCACTTGGGTAAGACAAAACCGTCCAGAATACTTTGGCACGCTCTCTGCCAAACATCCCCAATGTGGTTTCCAATACTATACTTTACCCATTTGGATCCACTGTTGTTTTGGGTATCGTCCTGGTTCGTAGAGTACAGTGTCATGCCAAAAATGTCTCACGTGCTCATATCGCCCGGGACCTGCGTGGGTTGCATGAGGGCGGCAGAGTTAGCCCAGTTGGATCTGCACCTACGGTACATTTTTGGGGACAAACCACTTGTGGTTACTGTGGGATTATGTTTCCAGCAGTAAAGGGGTTAAGCAGCAGGTTCATACTGAGGCCGACGAAGCAACCAAACAACTCCCTTTTTCATCGCCCCTTCCCTAATGCAGCGGTTCTCTAGCCCAAGCTTCCCAACCCGATCCCCTGACGCACCGGTCCTCTATTGAGTTACGACAGTACTAAGACCGTAGTACAATGTCAAACATGTCCAAACATCGGGCATTTCAAATACAGATCCAGTTTCAGAATCTACGTATCCCGGGGCAGACAGATCCCTGGTCTATGTAATGACCTGTATGGTCTAGATCATTTTTCCGGACAGGCGCCGTATGATCTGCACACGTTTCCGGGTTGTGGGTCTGTGCTACAGTACACAGATGCTGCCAAACACATATCATAACGACATATATAGGGTCTACTGTAGATTATCTAGATCATGGTCTGCCCTATGTGCGAAAACCTCTCACCTGCGTGGTCATACCGCCCGGGCCCCTCGTGCTTTGCACCAGCGCGGAAGAGCTGAACAGTCGGTTTGTGCTGGAGTCGGCGAAGCATCCAACCAGCGCGGTGCCGTCGGGAACGCTGTTGTAAGCGCAGTCAAGGGGAGGCAGCGGCCCCGCGAAGATGACACCGTAGTAGCCGGTGGTCCCTTCAAGGGGCCAGGTGTATTCTCCTGGAACCGTTGGGCTGTAGTCTTGGTCGTTGGTAAGGTCGGTGTTCACGGTGTCCCACATGGGGTACTGCCACGTCGTAATATGTACCATGCGGTGGGGACGCCAAGCGAGCGTACGAGAAGGGGACTTAGTGTCTGTTATATTACAAAGGACCACTCTGTCTGACGCTGTAACTATAAGGCCCCGCGCTGTGTATTCATATTATTTTGTTTCCGATCGGACAATCAATGTGTTTTGATAGCACGATCTTCAGCGTCGATCACTCAAAAACATCCCCAGAAAGTATAAACGAGAGAAAACCAAGGGGTTGTACTCGTTTCCCCTGTCAATACCTCGTCAGGGCCGTTCTTGACCTGCCACGAAGTGCGTTGCTCCAGTGTCGAGGCTTCATCGCTGAAACTTTGGATGTCGAGGTCGATCTCGTACTCGCCGAAGGGGGAGCAAACGAACAGGTTCAGCTGCACCCTGCACAACGGATGAATGTCAGTAGTACACAATAGTCCCATCGAGAACGCAGGCGCGACTACGACGCCACAAAGGGAAACAACACAGTCAGCGGCAAATTCAGCAACCACCATGGGTTCTCCTGCCAGTACATCATAGACAGCTCCATCGAGAACGTACACGATACCGACGCGATAAAGTAAACAACACAGTGTTAAGGTATTCGAGGGAGTTAAACCAATCATCTACCCGAACTAAGCCTTGTAACAACAGCCAGCGGGCGAGAGCAAGCCATCCACCTGCCCGAATCGCCTTCTGTAGGAGGGTCATCCTCCGCATTTATCGCCGACCCGTCGTATGACGCTTCCCAGGAAGAGAGCGAGGACTCATCCACCGTTTGTCCACACGGCCCGGTCATCTGCCTGCAGAACGTCATGGCCAGATGGGACCACAAGCAAACGCGATATAAAATAGGAAAATGGAAGATACACGTGGGATCCCATTTTTATACGCGTTGCTCGCCCGAGTAGATGCTGTTTGATACATGCTACGGTGGGGGTAGCACCCTGGCTGTTCTGACGCTATTCACTTGGGGAGCTCTATACCTGAACCAAACACCGACTCTGAGCAAAAATGGAAATTAAACCCGATGAACAATCCATATGGTCTAGGTGCGTGTGAGTCAAACTGTAGTACTGGGCATAAATAAATGTCATTTCAACGGTATTGGCTACGGTGCTTCCTCTGTCGAGGAGCCTTGTCCTTCAGACAAGGCTTGGGCCAAGGGTCACACCCCTATCGTAGCGCGAGTCATGTGGCTTGGTCAAATGTTTTTGCTCTTACTTGAGGCGGCACTCTACCTCATGACATTCAACGGCCCTATTATACACGACGATGGCGTACTCTCACTTCAGACGGTACTCTACCTCGAGAGATTCGACGGCTACACAATGGCGTGCATCGTGAGACGAGGATACCTGCGCTGTCATCGCGAATGACGGGTAGGACGACAACAATACCCCGTTCGTTGGATGTGAGGAGGTTTAACTCTATATACAGTGCTTGAAGTATAACCAAAGCGCTACTTAACATGACGATGGGCCGCGCCGTGTCATACCTCCAACGCACGGTGAACTTAGGGTGGTCGTGGAAGTCATGGGCCTCGACCTGCAGGTATTGTTCCGTCGAAGCGTCGCCTGCAGGATTTCAGTGAGCGATCCAGACAGAATAAACTCAAGAAAACTAAAACGCTTTTGATAGCGAAGAATTTCCAGCTACAGCCAATCAACGTTTTTCGACCAGTCAACATCCATCCATGACAGGCTTCAATGATCTACGTTATGTCCGTTAGATTTTTTTATGCACCTACGTTCTTGGGGACATACTTCTACATGGGAATATGTAGGCATTTCGTTCCAGACAACACATAAATAGCAGAATTGATTAACTAACGAAGCGTCGGCATCAGTTATGAATAGCACAAGATTGGGTTTCAAGGTATACATACATACATACATACGTGTCCGCGGACCATGCTGTTCCTAATCAGCTCATACACAAAACAATCTTGCTACACGGCGAACAAAACATAAATGTTCACCCCCCTCTCTTGAAAGATCTTACTACTACAGCCATGCATGGTATTGCAGTACTACACCCCCTCGCCTGAAACCCTGTTGCGGCAGTGGATCCAAAGGATTCTGCCACTCCTGACAAAAAAGCTGGTAGTCCTGGACGAAACCTTCTCTACAAGGGGGAAAACACACAGACGTTCAGTAGTAGAGCAAGCAGTAGCCTAAACGTTTACTGCAGTAGCCACATACTTTGACGCCGATCATCCAATGTGAGGGTTGGATTGGATGAGGCCTTCTGCCCCGGTTGATGGTCCCACCCTAACCCAGTAATTGGACCAAATATTGGAACCACATGTTTTGTCCCGAACCGGGATTTTTCTGATTGGATCATGATTTTACGTGTTGTAGACGAACTCCCGCCATCTTTATAGCACGTAACGCAACACACCCCACCCCCTGGGACGAATTTCAGAGACGGCTTGCTTATACATAAGGGGGGGTACACATGGTGGCCTTGGAACAGTTTGGTGGAGATCCTTCCACAGAAGCATCGCCCGGCGTCTGACACTCTTCCCGTTGCCGTCAAATTCGGCTTGGAAAACCATCCGGCGGGGTTAGGTGTGTTGTCTTGTGCGTTGCATACGGCTATCGTAGCTTTTCGTGTAGCCAGTACGCTTGGGCACGCGATTTATTTTATTTGTCTCGCAGCCTGTGACCATACCGCAGAGTCGGCATACATTCATTAGTAGTGGCCCCTCTAAAGCGCCGGTTGAGTAGGGCCGGTTGCCCGCTACATATAGTGCCTGTGAAAGCGTAAGTTACACAGCCGGTTGCCGCTTTGGAGTGCCGGTATTTCCAGCTGGGACATGCCGGCGCTATAGAGGATCCACTACGACCGTATCTATACAAACCTCTCTGGGGCTTCAGAGGGAAATATGAGCTAGGAAACAATACCGGTGCAGTACAGGACATCGTATAATAAACAGAAACACTGATGACCCAGATTGGGTTTCTTACTTGGGAACAAGTGCGTTCTATATACACTAATTTCAGTATAACGGCTCCCGAACTTCTTAGTTTCCTGTAAACCTCAGCCTGGGTTCCTGACTACCTTGTTTCTTATTGTAACGTGGGACCATAGTAAATAGGACCTACGGTGCAAACAAATATAATTAACTATTTTTACTAACAATATTCGGTCCTATTTACTATGGTCCCCCGTAGTATATAGGTGTCTTGTACCGTATGGCGATTACGGCATCGGCCACAAGAAACAGCCCGGGATGCCGGGGCAGGAACGGCGTCTGAATTGAAGGGCAGGGAGATATACCACGCGCGCACAGGACGATGAGACACTTGCACTGCTGCACGCTCTTCTTATTTTAGACGCTTCATAAGGCAGGGACTCTCGTTGTTTAGGCCGCTAGTACAGCAGTACAGGACGCAGAAACATAAGAAACAGGGTAGAATCAAAGGCAGGCTGAGATTCGCAGGAAATTAGGAAATTCGGAAGCCTCTATGCTGAAGATAGTGTAGAACACGCCCTCTCCCAAATAATAATTCCAGACTGGTTTATCATTTCTGTTTATCATTATTAACGAGTGTCCTGTAACCTGGGTCCCTAAAGGCTAATGGGATAAAGAACCAGCATCGCCATTGGATATGATATATGTCGAAGGACACATGTACACACACACGATTGAATGTGTTTAGCTCACAAGTCAGCGCAAGCACTCCACCGGCTTTCTCATCAGGAAGAGCCTCACATAAAACTTATCACTTACGCAGGAAACATATTTTCGACACCTGTTATACTGAAGTTACAGTACAGTAGTGCAAGACGGTCACTACTGCGTCAAAAATAATAAATCTGAAATCTACAGTATGATAGTAGCCTAAAACAAGCATCTCGTTTTCTTTTTATCAGAGGGCCGGTACTGTATCTGATTATTCCCAAACGGTGAAGCAAGCAAAGGGGGCATTGCTACAGCCATCTCTGTGTATTCCTCACCTTAGACTGATATTTCCACCCACCGGCATCTACAGTAGCACCTCCCAGTGTCTTTGCCGAGGCCTCATCGTAGAGAGACAGACAGGCTCCGTGGTCACCAGCTATACGAGACAGACATATCCATCACACACACAGACAGTAAGGAGATCTCGAGCACATTGTTAGAAGAACCGGTGGTGTTTACTCACAGTCATCCCCGCCGTTGGTGAGGTCGACAGTCTTCACGGGCCACGCTGCCTCAACACCGAGGTCGAGGGCAGATAGCCCCAGCAGGATGTAGGAAGGTGAAGACATCCGCATTATTTCTCAAGCCTGAGATTCGGGGAGGAGGTGGTGTTGCCTCCTATACGTGTAGAGCCTACCAGGCGTGGGCTTGACCTGGCCTGTTCTTGTGTACTGTAGATTAGAGGTAGGTGTCGCTCTCAGTGCTTTACCTAACGGCTAGGTACCCCAGGTGCTGCTGCTGGAGAGTTGCTTGGGTTGATATGTTTTGGCCAGGGCTGGATTGGGTTGGTGTTGGCGTTGTGCGCGGCTTCTGCTTGTTGGCGTTGTGGGTGCAGCAACACACTGTTGTTTGGGTTGCGCCAGGGCTGTGCGGTAGTAGAGTGTAGAGAGGCAGCTTTCGTATGGTGCTATGATAACCTTCCGTTATACCACACCAGCCCATATCTTGGTAGTACTAAGATATGGATCTTGGGAGCACTAAGATATGGCCTGGTGTGTTGGCGGCAGGAAGTAAATATCTTACTTCGAGTGTAAGATAGAGATACCCCGCCCGAGTGCCCGAGCTGAAAATGGCGTACTGCAACGTACTGTATTATTCCGGATCTTTCCATCGGTTGTTATTTTCGGTTTTACCTTTTCCTATTACTACTGTCATCGTGTCCCTTGTAGATGTTTGATGTGACACGCGAAAATAACAGGTCCCTACATTATATGTATGTTCCTATCGTCGATCACATGATGTACCGGTACATACATCTATTGTGGAATGCGTATTATTATGTGTGTTCTTCACACTATAGCAGTATCAGGTACGCCGTGATTTCCATCCCGTCGGCATCCAGGGCACCCAGCGTCCGTGCTGAGTCTTTATCATATATAAGGCCAATGCTCTACATGCTAATAATTTAGACAGCGCATGGCACGTGCCATGGCGCCACCCACGGTTAACCCTGCCACATGCTATGGCACCCCATGGTTAACCAGGTGCAACCCATGGATACCACAGCTATAATAGCACATGCCATCGCACCATCCATGGTGTCATCGATGGTTAAACTAGGGTGCGATCCACGGACATAGCCATGGAGCATATCGTGGCACATTTATGGTACGATCCATGGTTAACCATGGTGCGACCCACTGACACCAGCCATGGAGCATACCATGGCACGTGCCATGACACGATCACCATGGTCAACCATGGTGTGCCCCGGTGATCAATACCGACGAGCTTTGGTGCTTCGAGCTCCAGGGTATACGTTTTATCAGTTAGAAACACCTATTATTCAGCTGCTATTATTGGGCTATTCAGGGTCACGTGACTCAAGTCGCCCAACCGGCTGGAATTCTGATTATTAACACCACATCCCACGGATGCCATCCGTGGAATGTGCCATGGGGTAGTTTGTGGACTAACTCATCATGCAGCCGTATCGTGGTGTATCCCAAGGCAAACAATCATCCATGGGGTGCTTCATGGAGCGTCTGTGTTTTTCACCATGGCATGTCCCATGATGTGACCCATGGACCCATGGAGTAATCCATCGGCAGACTATACCATGGGATCTATCACGACACACACCATGG
Organism: Alaria marginata; assembly: GCA_037833945.1. NCBI lineage: Eukaryota > Phaeophyceae > Laminariales > Alariaceae > Alaria > Alaria marginata. The sequence goes on from JBBMKB010089040.1 coordinate 7,583, forward strand.
TACATACACTAATATATCCGGAGGACACACGCAACCATGGAGTGCCCCACGAACCATCTGTATTGTCCACCATGGGCATGCCTCATGATGTAAACCATGGACGAATTCATCGGTACGATACATCGAGCAGTATGCCATCATGATACGTCCAATGAAGCATACCACGGGAGCCCCACGGCACAAATGCAACAGCGGGGTGTCCTATGGGCTTTCTGTTAACCATGGAATAGTTAATCGATAGACACTATGTAATGGGGCATGCCATGGTGAACCCATTGCCAACCCATTACCATGGGGTATGCCATGGTGCAACCCGTAGCATGCCCCATGGGGAAACCGTGCTGTATTCCATGGTATATCCCAAGGAGAAACATCGTTCATGGAGTAACCCATGAGCCTTCGCGGTGTACCACCATGACACGCCCAATCAATTGAGTATGCCATGGCAGGTGCACGGGATAAATACAACCATGGAGAGCCTACGGAGCGTGCCCAGTGGTGTAACCCATGGGGCTATGGTCTAGAGGTGTAGCATATGCCATAAGGCACGTAACTTTGTGGTTTACCACCATGGCGCACGCGCATTATGGGGCGTACCATGGAGTCACCATCGGTAGACTATCCCATGGGGTTTGCCTTAAGGTACCTACCACGGTGCTGTCATGGCAACCCATGGAGTAATCGTGGTGGATACCATGGCATATCCCAAGGAAAAACATCACTCATAGAGCGCCCCGCGGGCCCTCGTAGTCTACCACCATGGCACGTCCCATGGAGCGTACAAAGACACTTTTACCGGACAGCTACCGCCATGGAGTGCCCCATGGAGTTTGCCATGGCACTTCCATGGGGCATGGCATGGCACCTACGATGAAGTATGCCACGGGGTATGCCATGGTAAAAATGCTCCCGTGGCACGTGCCATGGACCTTTATGATTGACCGAAGCACCATGGCAAGCCATGGCGTACCCTCTGATTATCCATGGATGGTGTAATGGCACGTGCCATGTTTAGCCATGGATGGTGCAATGTCACGTACCACGGGGCTGTCCAACTAATGTAGAGCACCGATAAAAGAAGGCACAGCATACCACAACTACTAATAGTGATAGCTAGTGTGCGGTCACAAACTACGAGACAGACAACACACATAGCATACAAAGAAAAACGAGCACAAACGGTAGAACAACATACATACACAAACCAGAAGCTTTGCGCAGGAAATAAAAACCGATACCAGTATACGTTCCTGTTTGTTTTGGCAGGGCTGAGGCACATTGAAAAAACAGCGATAGAGGAAGAGAGGAGGCCTGCAGCAGCGCGGGAGACCGGACATGGCGGTGTCGAGAGTAGGGACAGTGAGGTCCGGATGGTTTACGGATTAGCGTTCGAGTGCTCAAAACCTGCCCGAGAGGGCTTTCGGGATGGGCGGGCACAACGAGCCGAGGTACACCGCGATATAGAAAGTGCTAATAGACCAAAGAGGAGCTCGGCGCACGCGAGCAGACCTCGTGGGGCTCTACGTGTGATTATCATGGGGTGTTTGGGTGATGGAAGTTGAAAAAACAAAAACTTAAAATGCGAGAGTCATGCCTGAACCAGACCGGGTCGACACTAAGGCGAAATGGGACAGGGGCTACAGAGTAGTAACCGGACGGACATTTACCCTGGTTTCTGAGTAGTGATCAAACGAACGTCTACGCTGGTTTTAGAAAGTGGCACCAGATCGGGCATTTACCCTGGTTTCAGAATGAAGATCGATCGGACTAAACATCTAGATTCCCTTTTTGAGATCCCAGCGTAGACCACTAGATAATCAAGAGCATAGTGGTATGCTCTGTAAACTCGTCACAAGGACGAAAAGCACTCACCGAACAGCAGAAACAATTAGGTGTTCACGTTTGGTGCACATGTAAGTATGTGAACAAACGCCCTTTATTTGCGATATTTAGACCATACCTGGCACGCTCCATCCACGGCGAAAGCCCGACTGAGCTCACGCGCACATCAAAAGCTTATCTGACGCCCGCTGCGATAGGGGTAGCTCGTTTGGGCCATTCTATTTCTCACTGACGGGGCTCATCAGTTAGACTAACAAGCTACCCAGTACTGCTGGTATCCTATATATACCTAGGCCATGAGATTGTTTAGCACGTCCTTTCAAGTTGTTTTTGGGTTAAGTACAACGCTTCTCAAGTAAGGAGCCTGATACATAGTATTACTGGGTGTTACCCCTGCCGTAGCACTCGTCATCTACTACCCCTAATGATATGGTACAGTACATGCCTGGTAGTTGATAAGTAGGGAGACACATGCATATCACAATACCTCTAGGATTATCAACCTGACGCGATTTCCTCGGTCTGCAAGGCAGATCCGGATATTCTGAAAGGAAATGGAGGGCGTGTGGCACGTGAGCAAGCCCCCACGAAATTCCCCGTGAGCACGCCGATCTTCCGCTCCTCTCAACGTGTAGACTGCACTGATCGCACCAACCGAAAGAACCATGCTGATGGCGACTTTACGTTCTTGAACGGGATGACTACAGACAGTATCACGTTTAACGTATCCCCTTCTATAGCTACTTGGACAGGATCCCTGCTAGGGGCTAGGTCTTGTATATCCTCGCCTACCTCGTTCTGGTGTCAGCCACAAATTGAATCGGATAGTATATATTGTTAACACGTACCAGGTGCTCCGTACTGGCCTGTGGTTATTAGATCGAACTGATGCCCGCCGCAGTAAAGCCATAATTTCGCGACAATTGCTGAAAACGGTAAAACGCTATTAATAATTGATCCGCACTACATATACACACCAATATCGTGGCTCTATGGGCACGCCGGTATGTCCATCAAAATCAGCACACCATTTTTCAAACCACAAAAATACTCGACTGCAGCTTTATGCAAACGAAATTTCCGATGAAATTCGAAAACGGAGTCTACTTATTGGATGATACTCAACTAAAGTAGCACCGATTAAGTGTCTCGTTGCATTGCTCCAGCATAAAAACCTCCATAACTTATAAACGCTAACTGGTGGTAGCCGAGGTCGTCAACCAAAGTTCTGAAGAGTACGTCGACACGTCATGGTCGAAAGGGTCTTGTCGCGGCACGAGCGTTCATACAAATTGTACCCCCCGCAATATATTATCTTGCATCAGCTTGCATTGTGTTGTTTTTTTCGTCACGGCAATAAGTTGCAACGGTTTGACGAAGAAGTTTTGATAATAAGTTCTATCGGATCTGCGGTAGAAACAGCAACGTCCACGGCATACACCCCCCTGGTTCAGTGTAGCTGGTTGATGAAGTTAGCTACAAGGAAAGACCATGAAAAAGGATGCCTCACCCCCCCCCCCCCTCAACTACGTGTTTCCCCCTCTACTATAACGCCCCTGTACATAATCCCCGACACACACGATTGCAACGGCAGTCAAGCCACACAAAATCAGACAAATGTCACGTGATTCCATAAGAAGAGGGTATCGATAGGGTCGCCTCGACATGAGCGGGCAAGAGGTAGCTCCTGGTGGTGACTCGGGATATGCAAGCACACAACGCGCCGCTTATCCAATCGATTACCTGTTAGACATGAGTTCTCGTCGAAGTCATCGACTCGGTTTTGTTGGCACGGACAACGCGATGGTAGCCAAGCGGGCGTGGACGTCAGTGAAATAGGAAGCGGCGGCGGCCCGCGATAGGCAGTACAGCCCGAACGGTGGTTTGGAATCGCAATTAGCCTAGTCGCTGTCTCGTGTTGGAGCGGTGGTTGTGAGTGGTTGTGGAACATGGGTGGCCGTGCTACAAACCAGAACGGTCAGGGTTCGGGACCAATCCAAGGGAACAACAGGGGGGGGGGGGGGTGTCCTCATTTCTTTCATGGCCGTAGTCATAAGACCATAGACCCTCGCATCCCTACAAT
>JBBMKB010089051.1:0-11506 GCA_037833945.1 Alaria marginata
CGTCCGTGATAGCATACGGATGCATTTTGATATACTGCGACCTATGTGCCACAACGTCAAGCGGACGGAAAACAGTTCGGCACAACGCTGTCCATCCTGCGGCTGTGGTATGCTTGAGGAAGGAGATACATGTGCATTGAACGCCCCATGTCCGCAGCAATAGTGGTAAAACGTATCGTTAATGTGGAGTGGCATAGACTAACAGCGGGAGTTTTTCGAACGATAATACCGTGGTTCAGCAGGTAGGTTGGAGATACTGCGCGACGTTATCGGCACAAACCAACACTCAGAAGAGTTACCAGGGACTGCGGAGATCGAACGAAAAAAACTCAAGATCTCTAAAGGCACCAAAAGCCAAGCACACACCGTTGCGTACTACCCGCAGCAGTTTACTATGAGACGGTTCGTAGACATACCAAATTAGTGTTAACCAAATCTGCCTCTATGCTGGCTTCAGCCGTTACAGACGTGCTCCAAGTTACTACAGGCATCATTACCACCTCAACGCATCAGCAAGAACGAATAAATCACCGAACGACCGGCTAGGCCGAGCATATACGATGCGGAGACAAGGCGGTTACACGAATCGTACTTCACTGAGATAATCGTTGGCCTGCTGGGGTTATATAGAAGCAAACCAAACGTTTGAAATACGAACGCTTGCGCCCAAGAGGTGGCACGTCCAGACAGTGTATGTTCTGAATGAGGTGGCGCTTGAACGCAACACCGTGGAGAAAATCATGTGATTTCATTAACAAGGTTGCATTTTGTATGTATAGACAACCCATGATGGGTCTGTTTACCCGGTTTTACTTCCTGCACGCTCAGAAACAGTTTAATATGGTGGCAGGTAACGACCTTCTTAGATAAGAAGCTCCGGAGAGCACGTGATGTCATGCTGATTGCAAAACCATTGCATAGGGTGAATGTTGTCTGAGAGGGGCGCTGAAACAGTGTTTACAAGCCCGGGGGCACCGAGTATGTCGTGACAGACGTTATTGTTATTGCTACAAGGCGCGATTAGCCGGAATTGCTCGTTTTCCTTGAAATTAAGTTGCGACGTACGTCTTTTTATTGGGTGCGGGGGCGATGATGGGGTATTGGCGCTACTGTCGTCAGAAAGAGTAGGCAGAAAAAGCATGCGGCAAACAGCAACGCTCCTACTCCTGCAGTGGGTGCATTCGAAATCCAGTGTTTTTGCTGCCCCGACGTTGGTCGGGTGGTGTCACCTTTTTGCTGCTGGATGCCATTGATGGTTGCTGTTTGTTCAGTTTTGCTTTGTTTTCATTTTGGTAATGCCGTCTTGTCATTCGATCCTTGTTCTCCCTGGGTGTCTTGTGTTTGTTTCGTTTTTCCATTCTCTTTCGGTTTACTTCCTTAATTTTAATTTTATTTTATTTTGTTTTTCTTGTAAACTTTTTCATGGTTTCGTATGCTGGCTTGCACACACACGTGTCGCCCGCGTATTTGTTGTGGTAGGCATAACATGGTCATATCACCTTACTTTACTTGCAATGTGTATATCTGTCTTGTAGTTTGTGACAACAAAGCTCGTCTCTTTAGGAGGCATCAGCACGGACACTGGGGGTGCTGGATGTAGATGAGTAGAAACATATGTTTAATTAATGTGGAGAACACACACATGGGACAACTCTTTATGGCACCTTTCCTGCCCCTTGCGTACCTTTCGTAGACTTGTGATATCGCGTTGTGAAAGGTCCAACCCGATGCAAGTTAACAATACCCTGTATAAGGCCCTCTTGATATCGTAGGGAAACCCTGGTTAATTGTACACTCTGCCAGGGTCAGTACAAAAGTATACCTTACACAAGGTCCAGTGCTGTGAACCTTGTAGAAGGTTCGCTCGTGCAACCTTGTATAGGGCGTTCTGGACGTACCCTGTGCAGGGTCCCCTTGATGGGGACACCCTGGCTGGTGGTATGCCCTGCCAGGGTCCCTGAAATTCGCGACCTTAACAGGGTCCTGTACTGAGGACCTTGTAGTAGGTCCGCTGATGCCACCCTGTACAAGGTCCTTTATTTTGACCCTGTACAGGGTCCCCTTGACAGTGACACCTTGGTTTGTGGTATGCCCTGCCAGGGTCCCTGAAAGCAGCGACCTCAACAGGGTCCGGTACCGATGACCCTGTGGCTGGAGCCGAATGTCCACGTGTGTAAAGCTTTCTAGCTATTATCAGTTTTCATTTTTCAAGCTATTACTGCGAAAATGTTTTCCCCTCCACTTAACCGAACACGTACTACCTCTTTGACAAGTTATAACAGCACCTAAAACTAGCATATCGACTTTTCCAGCTCACCGTTCAAACTCCAACTACCCGAACAGACCAAAGACGGAAAATCTAGTAGCTTCGAGTAGTCCCGATGACATATTTTCGCGCAAAAACACGGCACAACCAATATACACACGTCAACGAAACTAATACTAAAATATACGAATGTTTCCTTCCAATACCCATATCAGAAGAATACGGGGTAGTAGGTGGGGAGATGCGGCAGTTACAAGCGGTAACGTGAGAGCACCCCGCTATCACATCGAGCTACCGCATAGCACAGAGACCCAGCCCCCTGAAGCGTAATGGTTGATCAACACCTTCTAGGCAACATGTGGACACAATTTAATCTACTGTAGGCTCCATCGTCTCCGCCTTGGCCCCCATCACGGTGAAGCCCGTCGCACAAGCTGGGCGTGTTTAAGAGGAGATTGCCACCGAAGACGTCTGATGACGGTTTGCCACAAATACACATATCTGTCACGGGCATACGGCCTATATGCTCCACAGTCAAACCTAGACGTTACGGCACAAGCAAGCTGCGGTCCGTCATTTCAGATAGTTTGCCGGCCAATCGTGCCTCACCTAGCACCCCGTATCCTTCTGGTATAAGTAATGTACTCGAAGCAAACAAATGCAGAGTGGTTATTTCTTGTATTTAATTGAGGTGTTTGTTGTGGCGTGGGTTTTGCAGGATTCTATCGTCGGGACCATTCGCAGCTACAGTAGTAGCTAGACGTTCCGCTTTTGGGCGGTTCAGGCTGTTGGACGGCGAGGTGAAGATTAAGATATATTATAAATACCTGATGGTGCTGTCACAACTGGTAAAAAAGGGGCACGGGTCCGGGCCAACTGGCGCGAAACTGACCGTGAAAAGGGGTTATCCATACAAGTACACCTAGACGTTATGCGGAGGCATGCACCGTCAAATATCAATAGTAGTCAAAAGGGGGTGTATCCTCTTGCCCTCTCCAGCGCCGCGGGACCCCTTGGCCCAGCGCCGTGCCTGGAAAACCGAAAAGGTGTGCGTGCTTGGCATAGACTTGCGGCGTGTCACCAGCGTGTCAGGATTGATTTTGAAGACGTCTGTGGCACGCACGGGCGCATGCCGTAGCAGTGCTTTCCCGGTACTCCCAAATGGCTGAAAAACCACAGGGAATATACCCCCATTTGACCGTTCCCCTTTTACTTATGTCGATTTAGTTGTGCTGCGGGATGTATGTGTGCATAGTAATAAACATCAGATATTAGAATTTCAGCACTCGCCGGTATGATATTATTCGAGGACCGCATTACCAGCTGAGAACGCCCCCTCTAATAAGAACGCCCCCCTCCCCCTACAACTAAAAAAGACAGTGAAGCACAAACACTTTCAGAACGGCCCTCGAGGATGTTTTATTGTATTTTTTCTCCGCCTCTCTACCTCCGAGTTAGCCCCGTGGTACGCTTTTCTCGCCCATTCTTTTGGCTGCCCCACGGAGCGTTCACAGAACCATCGATGGAGTTAATTTCGGCAACATTGCTGTTGGTGCTGCTGTTGTAGTTGCTGTTGTTGCCGCCGTTGTTAATGTTATCGTGTTACACTAAAAACCTTTCCATCGACGTAATATCGAGTACCACCTCGGCACGCCGGCCGCCTAATGTACGAATAATGGCGCTTTCACATGGCTGACGGCGCGATATCTCGGAGATGTTGTTTACCCCGACATCGTAGGTTCCAGCGCGCGAAGTCCACGCACAATTGATGTTTTCGTTTGTGTGCGGTGTGTGCACCAGACAGAACAGAGTAGACCAACATCTCAGGGCTTTTCACCCTGGGGGTAGTTCGATTTTTAGTGGACAAATAACCCCCTATCTCTGACAGCGGCCCCGGGGTATTGTGGTCGACCAAACCTTTTACGCGATTTATGCGCCCTGGTAGTCGATCTAAAAGGATAGTATTGTATGCGTTGATATCATCCTACAGCAAGCAGCAGCTATTGTTGCATTTTATGGCGAACATAGAAGCGAATGTCTGGTGGGAGCAGTGTTGTTGTACCAGGTCCGACCAGGTACCCAACAACTTCGGCTTTCGTTTACGTTGTGTTTGGTTAAACCATACCGATATCTACTGGAAAGATTTACGGGTGAAATCACAACGGGTTAAAAGCAAAACCTTATTGATAGCTCAGCACAGCATCAACATCAAAGGTCTCAAACGGCACTAGTCAGTATCATGTAGACAATGTTAGGTAACACGGGCGGGGTATGCCATTATTTTGTATTACTATAGGTTACAACCCTAGAGGAAGTAAGTCGTGTGCACACAACATACTAAAGCAGGTATCTAATATTTTCTCAGGCGGAGCTACGGGGATCTAAACGAACGGTGAATGCTATACCGGGATGAACTATACGAGTTAACATATCTGCACATGATTTAAAGGAGGGATATATAGCCAACTATAAACAGCACTACTTGCAACCCGACTACCAGGTACAAGCCAATTTTCATGGCCGTCCACTTTGTTTGTTGTCAAAGATGTGTTTTATGTGCGTTTTCTCACCTCCATCTTCATTGGCAGAATTGGTTACAAACGACGTGTTCCCGGTGACTTGTACGCTCGTTTTGTAAGCCAAGATGGCGCCTGTAAACAGGCCAATACGTTTGAGTGTCATTTCCTTAGTCCGGAGTGAGGGGTCAGCTTCAATTGTAGATACCAGTCATGGGGTTAGTGAACGTCAAAGCTCAACTGGACGACCGATTGGCCTGCAGGTGCCAACAATGCGAGAACGAAGGTTCGAAACATGTGTGGCTCGGACCGAAAACAACTGGTGATGTAGCACATACCAGGTATAAAACGACCGACAAGGTGCAACGGCATGTAGTGCAACAACGCTCGATAGCGAATACGCATAAGATGTCCTGCAGCACCTCAATAAACGGGCGAACCTAGCATCGAAGTCTGTTTACGCGACACAGGTACGGCGTGCATACGCATGACATACGTCGAAGAAAGGGTTTCATTGTAAATTGTGACCGTGGAACTGGATATAAACTTGGACAAAACTCACAGCACCAATGGGAGATATAGTCAGCCTGGCTTGAAGCTGTTGGAAAATATTTTGATGGCAGTTAATACGTCTTTCACACAATACTTTCGCTTATTTTAGGGTTAGCATAAACGGTATTGTTTAACGTTTTTGTGTTTTGAGCTTGATGAACAACCCAGTAGACTCACCTCCTGCATACTGGGGTATGTCTATCTTCGCGAGGCAATAAGACAAAAATACTACGCGATAAACCATGCCGTTAGAGGTCAGAACGGACAACAAACTGGAGTGATGCCGATGCGTAGTGCGATAGAGGTAGCACGTTTTTGCTGAAACTAGGTCTGAATAACGGCGCTCCTTCGCCCCAGATCGTCGGAATTTCAGTCTAGTTTTGCAATATATTAATACTTGGCTGTATACTATGGCCATGGGGTTGCTCATCGGGTAGAACCTTGTTTTCCTCCAAACCTGTTTTGGGGGAGGTATATACCCGTTCTAGAGAGGCGCGTCTGAAAACAATAGTGTTATAACACTTTTACCGTAGCAGCGTCTGCCATTATTGGACGAATCGAAAAGTACTATTTTTCCAACAGGTTTACTTGATGTTAGAGTACCCCGCCCACTTCCTACAGTTAATAGTGAAGTATCTCAAGTGTTTTGTCGAAACCCCTTTGTTTGATACTAGTAGCAAATGTTCAGATCGGGACACACACGTGAAGCTCTCTAGAATACATCCAATATTGTGCCCCATAATACCTCCGTAGTCAAGGGCTGAGTTGCCTATAAAGGCCGTGTTGCCGCCCACATGTATGTCCGTCATATTGGCGTAGATGGCACCTGCGGTTAGGTCAGCAAAAGTGGAGCGTCAATCACAAAGACGAGGATTCGGTGTATCTGATCCGTGAGTTGTTCGTACGACGCACAAGCCAGGAGAGGCAATTTGGTAACAAACGCTACACTAGTTAACCCGTCTATCAAGCAAGGGCGCCGTTGATTTTGAGCGTGTGTTAAGGATTACTAGGGATGCACTACGAAGCCACCTATCGATAGAGCCCTATTTGATATACTATTCAGCCAAACACTCTCCCTCTATAATATGCTTAAAACAATACCAAGTATACGGACTGTTTGCTAGTGTGTTGTTAAGACTAACGTTGCCCTTCCTCATCTCCGTGGACATGGGCGGTGTTGGAATCGAAACTGGTGTGCCCGTCGATTCGCATATCCGTGGCTGTGGCAAAAATGGCACTTGGAATTAGGCAGGCAACGTTTGGTTGTCAATCGGTAACATACTACGACTGGGTACTCTGTTGATACAACGGATATGCCACGGTGCGCGGTTTTCATCTTGGGATGCCGATGGATACGTTTATGTGTAGTACAGGAGCGGACGGGTTTCAAGCAAGTGTCAAAATGGATTTGAGACATTCAGGGTAGCCGGCCAAATACTATACCTGGTATACATCATGCAACACCGATGGGTAGCCATTGGAAAGCCAACGAAGTCCGACCGCAAGCAATGCACTGGGGCACGACACCAAACAAACACAAGGGTTATCACAACCTGGAAATGGAGCAGAAGGCTTGAGGACACTCTTGCGCCGCTTTCGAAACTACTGCCTCAAACGAAATGTGATTGCGGTCGTTGACGTAAGGAAGGGTTGCTATTGGGATCCATATGGTGTAACTTCACTTACTTGTGTCTCAGAGCATTCGAGTTGAGCGTAAGCTCAAGCTTCAATTGCTACCGTCAGACACCTATCGTTCTTTTACATATTCGCGTGATATCACCAACAACATCAACATCAACGACAACAGCTAGATATCGTCCATTCTTCTCTTAATAGTAGCGCACACAAGACGACGACAGGTACAAATATCCAGGGTCCACTTGGTTAATTTTACCGCGGAAAAACCACGGTAATTGGTAAACGGTACTTTGCCGTGATAAAGCGCAATTACCGTTCCCATCCAAACGGTTGATAAGCAAATCACGTTCCCCCATTCCAATCAAAATCGTTACCGAAAAAAGCACGTTGTCCCGTTCCCATCCAAACAATTACTGCGCAAATGTCGGCCTTTGTGGTTTCTCGTTACCACCCCACGAAATACCGCGCAAATGTAGAGTTCCCAATTACCGTAAAACATGGCAAAATTAATTACCGCAGACACGTCAATTCGATATGACCATCTACGCCGCCAGTGGGTGAGGCAGTCAATTTTGACGGACTAGCAGGGTTCAATTCTGGCTTGCCGACTCTATATTTGGTTTGGCGAATATCCTTTTTTTTTTTTTGCACATGCATATATGTTTGGACTGGAAACCGACCTGTTATTATTTTTGCTGGGGAGAACAAACACCGGGCGTGCTGAAAGCATAAAAACACAAAAGCACAAACATTACCGTGTATTACCAAGGTAGCCAGTTCCTGTACCGATGAGTATCAAGGTGGCCAGTTACCATCCAAACATTACTGTGCATTACCGTGGTGGCCGGTTCCTGTACCAATGACTACCAAGGTGGCCAGTTACCATCCAACAACTACCGTGCATTACCGTTGTGGCTGGATACCGCGGTAAAGGGATACCAACCTAAAAAAGGCATACCGAAGTGAGCCCTGCAAATATCGTTCTGCTCGAGTTCCGAACGACAGGTGCACTATTATTATTATAGTAACTATTGAGTTTGCTATCTACTATTGAGTTTGCTATCTTATTATCTTGCTGTCTTACTATCTTGCTATCTTGCTATCTTGTTGGGAACGCTTGCCACTAAGGTAAGAGTGCACCTATTGTCGATCAAGAGCCACGTACCTCACCTACAACAGAACGCTGGGACACCTTGTCCCCTACCCCGATGGACAACCGACCCCGCGCGGTAGATGCACAACCCTAACTATCGCAAGCTAAAGAATGTATTTAAGTCGAACTTGGGAAGTTCCCCAGTTCACGAGCACCACAAGCCACAAAGTATTTAGCCAAACCTGCCTACCCTGCCGTTTGTAGCACATGTCTAGGGATGTTAGGAGCAATAAATAATAGGGTGAGTCACGGTTCCTTAATTTTAATCTGCACGGCGCTGTTTGTGCTTGTGTTATGTGCAGACCAGTGTGTTACCACACAACGGCGAGACATATAAGGTATAAATAAAAATGGTACCTCAGATTTAAAGTGCTTAGGGTATACGCATAAAAAATATACGAAACTTCGACATCGCGCACTGCTCCTTACTCCTTAACGAGATTTGGGTGGCCATCCCACTTAAGTTGCCCCACCTACAGTCGTGCGTGCCCCTTCATTCATAGGAGTTGTCGCTTGTGCCGAGATCGCCAGAACAACAGAGTTTATTTTCAGGTGTTGACCATCGATTGCAGAATATTTCCATACGTCCGTTTCAACAGTAGACATACCCAGGCGTTGCGATGTACTGTAGTTTTAGTGACTGGCTCGTACAGTTGTTTTTCTGGCTATAGCCCGCCTTAGTTTCTTGATGACCATTGTCTAATGACCTCACCCGCAACACATTACAGTTGGAAACTAGTCTCACCTCCGTTGTAAGCCGAGTTATTCATGAAAGCGTTGGAGCCGTCGATGTAGATGTCCGAGTTATGAGCGTAAATGGCACCTGAAGGTATTAGAACGGGGGTTTAAAACTTTCTATCGACTAGCACACCTAAGCGTATAGGTTTTTCAACCTTGCGGTGGGTAACAAATATCAACAACAAATATCAACGGTGGATGGGACCCTTGTGTTGGATGCCGGCGACGCTGGGACCAGACGATTGCCCGAGAATGAATACAGTCCTCACATTGTACCTCCACTGTATGTGCACGTCTATCAGATGATAAAGTACCGGCGTACGTATGTATGTATGATACTGCCACTACTCGAAGATGTGCAAACATTTACCGCTTCATTTCGCATCTAAGCTCGGCCCTAAGGAATCAACGGAACCCCTGATGTGTACTGTGCAGGCTATAACATTCCCATGGCAACATAATAAACAAAGGCGTTCGGGGACATGATAGCATGATGTTTTATCCTCGTCTCCATCGACCTTGCATAATGCAAACATCCAGCATTTTCCGTTTTGTGTGACAGCCCTGAGCACTAATACTTACATCATGTCGAATGGAATATTAGTTGCACCCGACCAAACAAGATGTCCATTTGCTCTGATACCTGGAGGGGATACGGAATTATTAGTTCCTTAGACACCAGATTTCCCCTTGCTATGTGTACCGCTACGTGAGGCCCGGGGCCGACCTTGAGTTTAACATATTGCCAACACGGGCTGGTTCAAGTAGAACGTCCTCCATATGTTCCCCATACAACGTCGACGCCGTTTTCAGGCTAGGGCACACGAGGTTTATACAACCCTGCCGAACCGATATCGGATGGTTTCAGCTTTCAGCTAAGTCCTGCGTTTCGAGCAATAAGCTGGAATATGGGTTCTATGGGATTGGGTTGGTAATTTTTCACCTCGTACGGCAACACATTATTAACGGCTAAGAGAAGAAGGCAAAACACGTATATCTGGGTTTGGACGATTGCTGCCTTAACTCTTGCATAATGCAAACATCCAGCATTTTCCGTTTCGTGTGACAGCCCTGAGCACTAATACTTACATCATGTCGAATGGAATATTAGTTGCACCCGACTAAACAAGATGTCCATTTGCTCTGATACCTGGAGGGGATACGAAATGATTAGTTCCTTAGACGCCAGATTTCCCCTTGCTATGTGTACCGCTACGTGAGGCCCGGGGCCGACCTTGAGTTTAACATATTGCCAACACGGGCTGGTTCAAGTAGAACGTCCTCCATATGTTCCCCATACAACGTCGACGCCGTTTTCAGGCTAGGGCACACGAGGTCTATACAACCCTGCCGAACCGATATCGGATGGTTTCAGCTTTCAGCTAAGTATTGCGTTTCGAGCAATAAGCCGGAATATGGGTTCTATGGGATTGGGTTGGTAATTTTCCACCTCGTTCGACAACACATTATTAACGGCTAAGAGAAGAAGGCAAAACACGTATATCTGGGTTTGGACGATTGCTGCCTTAACCCTTGTGCAAGTGTTCCGGGTCAATCTCAACAAGCCAGCGTCGATATTTGAGCGTTCGCGCGAAAAGCTGTACGTATATTGTTTGGCTTGTTCAATACCTCGCGATGATTAAGTGTCAGTGCTGGACCGAGGTTGGTGGTTGGGTTGTATCATATGTACTTAATGAAATCCTACTCAGTCTGCTGTTCAGACATGTGGCTTGGGGAACCCAACGTCGGCTCTTTAAGAGAAACAATAACACATTGTGTCAATCGGACGGTTTTCTGGGCTCCTTTAGCTGGAACCCCCGCGAAGAAGGCTTTTAAAGCCCTGAAAGCTAAAACTATTCACTGAAAATATTCACGTTCGCGGACTAAGTCAATGTTAACACCCAATCAATATGTTGTGGCGCTTCGGGTACAGTTCGAATCGGTCCCATGGAACGGATCCACGCGCTGTTAGATAGATGCCATCTGAGATTAAACAAAAATGTCCCAGTTCACCTGGCATTTATCTTGGCCACTGCCATTCGATCATGCCACATGTCTCTGAAGTTTCACACGTGTTTAGGCACATCCCTTGTGTCGAATTGGTGCTTCTTCCCTATTTTCTCGGTATTTGAACGCGTACCGGTCAATAGTACAGCCGTTACTTTTTTCGCATGATGCTCCCGGCTGACGTGGATACGGTCTCTTTGTACCTACATTTCAGCGCAAATGTAGCACTGTCGGAAGAGAACTAAAGACATGCAAGTCAACCCAAGAAGTTCCATGTAGCCGGGAAGTGGGGTGAATCAAACGATCGAGGAATGGAGAATTGAACGGTAGACATCACGTGTTTCTCTGGTGTTGTCTTACCTCCGTTCGAAGCATCGTTGTTGGCGAACGTGCAGCCAATAACACACAAAGAGCTGGAAGATATCACGCTAATAGCCCCGCCTTCGTGTGCATCCCCTCCCTTGAGCACCACGCCATTCAGCCGAAGAGTGGACCCTTCAGACACAGAAAATATGCCAGTCGCGCTTGCTTCAACGGCAGTAGTACCAGCATCGGTGTAGCCGTCCAGAGCGCCACGAAGTGTCGGAAGCCCTGACCCAGTGATTGATACGTTCTTGTGCCTGTACAAGTTGATCG
>JBBMKB010089062.1:0-14938 GCA_037833945.1 Alaria marginata
TAGTTGTGTCATGTTGCATGTCTTGTTCATGCCCGTTGACGTGTCTGCCTGTGGGCTTGTACAGGAGTGTCTGGTGTCTGGCTGTTCTGTTTGTCTACGAATCTGTCTGTTCTCCGTAATCTCCGTTCTGCAAATCAAATTCAAAATTCAAAATTCCCAGTATTCCGCCGCCTCGGAAAACTCGCCGCAAATGAAACTGTAGACTTTTCGCAGGCAAAATCCTCCCCTCCGCGTCTCCGGTATTTTCGAAGGAAGGTGTGGAGCGACGTAGCGCACAGCGCTCAGGAAATGGAGGTCGGGTGACAGTCGGGCCGGCCTTGAGCACAACGAAGGGCACGCTTGTGTCGGGAAAAGGCTAATGGATCCTGATGTGGGCTACGCCAGCATGACCACGCGGTTGAAACAACATAAACGAAGGCGGCAGAGCCCTGCAGCATCGGTTTCCTTTGACGTGTCGGAGCTCGTTCCAGAGCGGCCATTGCCCGACTGGGTAAGGCACCGCGTGAAGGGGGCTGGATTAGGGCGCAAGGCGGCAGCTATTCCTCGTGGCCGTTTGCAAGCAAGCGAGGGGAAGAAGTTAGACTCTTCCTCCACCAAAAATGGGCTTATGCTGCTGGATCTGAACAATATGCGGAAGGATTGGAAATCAAGCTCGACCAAACGACTTGAAGCAGTTCGCCGAGCCCGAATCTCGAAAAATCGTCAGCCAGAGGCAGTTCGAGGTTTTCCCGGCAATGTTCGACCCTCAGGCACCCTCTCTGCCAGCCCGGTGGCGCTGTTCGCTCATAGCACCAACATTGAGCAAACTGAGGATATCTTCGGTTCGCGGGCGGCGTGTGGAGCCACCGAAATGGGGTTAGAATTGAAAGAAAGCAGCGCCGAGGAAGGAGGAAAACAGGAACGGAATACTCCTTTGCTTAGGGACAAGACGTATTTGACCCTTGATCAGTCCAAACTGCCACTTGAGGTAAGCCTTCGCTGCCAACCATGTGCCCTGGTGCTGTACCGTGTTGTAGCACAGGTAGTCAATACTTCTGCTACAGTACTGTACAGGTTCACCTCTCAAAATGTCACAGTCGTAATACTGCTGCAGGCTTCGTATATACCTGGTATACTATTAATACTGTACAGCAGTAAACAGGACTGCTGCATATGACACCGGCGTCGTAAATTCGTACCTGGTGTGTACCACGCCACCCCTCGTACGCGGCAAAAAGTTCGGATATGCAAATGAAAACCAAGCAGAGGGTGTTCCTTCTCGTACGATACGTAGTCGTACTACAAAGTCGTATAGGTTTAGACTGTACGAGTAGTAATATCAGTCTACAAGTAATACCAGTCTACAGTATCATGGGCTATAGGCTAAACATACCCTGGTACAAGAAAACCGAGAAGACGAAAGGGGCCAATACTCCTGGAGATCTGGTCCTGACTTCCAGTTTCTTTCAATTTTCACAGTTAATTATCGTGAGGGAATGCGATGCATGGACGACTAAAAATAGGGTAAAAGACGAGGACATTATCATACGAAGCACGTATGAATACAATCCAGTCATAGAGCATGTCTTCGTACAGCAGTAGGCCAGGAAACATAATATAGCTGCTGTCACCTACAGTGCGCCATACACCGTCTGATGTGTGCCCTTCTTTCCCGTCATGGTGTTTACGTAGATTTTCGACTGTGCCGAGGACACAAATCAGCGTGGCGCTGAGACATCCTGGCTTGCGTCTGGAAGCCATGCCATGGCTCCGTTCTATGAACGCGAGGAGTGGCAGTGGAGACGCTGTTCCGTCTTGTCGTTCGATCCGACGACTAATAAATACGGAATAAAGTTCTTGCAGAGTGGGCTCGAAAAGGAGGTGAAACGCTTCAATCTTCTTTTTGATGATGAAAGCCGGGACGCGTGGGAAAGCCGTCGTCGCGCGGCGAAGGAATCGCGAGAGGCCGCCAAGAAGCGCCTTCGCTTCGACTATTTTGTGTCGCAACAGCCAATGGAGGAGGTTCGAGCGGTTCAAGGCTCAACGATTCGAGGAATCCACGAGAAAGTGGCGGATGGCTTGCCGTTGGATGTGGCGTTCCCGCAACAAGGAACCAAATTAGGGAGCCTCCTTCGTGACTTGACCAAACAGGTCATCCAGCAGCATACCCGATCGATGAAAAAGAGCATCTTGTTTTACAAAATCCACCACTCCGAGGTTGAGAGGGACCGCTACACACACCTCGGACTGCCAGCTTTGCCTGAAGCTAGCGCAATACCGTGGTCGGCGAAGGTCGACATTCCAGAGCACCCGTTCAGCGAAAGGCGAAAAGCAATGAGTAACATCCATTACAGCAGTTTGCCCGAGGTATGTATGAAATATACTTCACATTTTGCCCAAAAAAAGCGTGCCAGTGTCGGGTACCGTCTTCGTATCATACCGGTGTATTAAGAAGTATACCAGATGCCTGGTATGTTGCTTTCGCTTGTGACCATCAATATCGCACCTACTTGATTCGTGATAATTGAAACGCTGGCGATTGGGTGATGCAACTTGTTCTTCTTTCAGGTGCTTCATGCGTTCTTGTGGCTCTACGAGGTATGGGAAGCAGCGTTCGTGGAGGAGAGATTCATGGACACCGAGCTCAAGTCTTTAGATTTGCCATGCGGCGTGGAGGAATTCTGCAAAATCCAGGCAAGATCAGTTGTTCATTTGTTCGCCCGTCGATTCCAGTGCCGCCTCAACTCCCGACCAAAAATTGACACCTATTTTTATTTTGCGTTATTGCCTGTTGAACACGTGCCGGGCTGGGATTGTGTGTGTAATGAAGTCATTCAGCTGTGACCGGCTTCGGCTGCATATTTATAAGCAAATCGCTAAATGCCGCGATATTGCTCACGTAGATTGGAAAATGTTTTGTGGCGGTTCGATTGGTTGGTTAGTACTGATCGTTATCCTTTCACATCGTGTTACCTGTCCTGATTTTTACGTCAAAACTAAGATTCTGGAGCTCCCCGTTCCCCGGCTCACCTGGATCCTTGGGTTTCTTTAGAATCGTGTGGAGTGCAACGCTCCCTACGCTTCTCGGCCTCCATCGATTTGTACACAACAACGCTACGTAAGCTATTTTGCCGCTCTTAAATAGTATTAGCGTCGGCTGCGTCATCTTCAGGTGACGCGTGCCGAATAGCACCAAAAAGGTTGGCGCCGAAAATCTAAATGATGACTAACTGCTACAGAGGCCACGAGAATATCCCGGCACCGCCGGGCACAGCTTGTAATCATATAGACTACCAGGGTACCTGATATGGGGTTAAAAGGTGGCACATTCCAGGATGGAACGTTGGGCCTGAAGACCGAGTCGCGCACCAGGAAACAAATGTCATCAGGGGCCCCACACGGCGTGTTCGTGTTTTCATGCGTCGATTTCTGCTTGATGGGTTGTGCTTTGCGCCACGCAA
The DNA here is from genome assembly GCA_037833945.1 of Alaria marginata. Lineage (NCBI taxonomy): Eukaryota > Phaeophyceae > Laminariales > Alariaceae > Alaria > Alaria marginata. The sequence goes on from JBBMKB010089062.1 coordinate 3,441, forward strand.
CCAAAGGGTCCACTCCCATTTGTTCACTCCACGACTTGTGGCTGTCACCACTCGGCGTTGTTATGTGCCCGGTTCATATTGCCGTTTACAGTCAAAGTGCCGTTCGCGACTTGAAGAGCGCTTGGCGCAGGACTGGCGGCGTGCGTTCTCCGAACAGCTGGTGGATTCTGTTCAAGACATTTACGACTTCTTCCAGAGTGATGCCCGCCTTTTCGCCTCGTCTGCATTGTTCCGTCTGCTCAAGCATCTGGAGCTCCGAATGAGCTCTCACCTAAGGACCTTGCTGACTGTGAGAGCCTGTAGGGTGTATAGATAATTTATCTTCGTTTCGGCAACCTTGGTTTTACTACGGGGAAACAAAGCACGAAGTCACAGCAATTTCAACCACTTCCGTGTTTTCCTTACAATCTCTGGAAAATTCGTCTTCGCTTCGTTGGTGCTGAAGTTGTTGTGGTAATGCTATCTAGTGTTCATCTTGGGGTTGGCCCGCGCCAATAAGTTGTCCACGAGCATCCGCATTGTCTCGGCGACTTGCCCTTCGGTATGATAAAAAATGCACCACACGCTGGTCGGCTGGAAACAGCGCGTTCTCTCTTTTTAGGAGTTTTTCGGTGCAATCTGGTGTCCGCAGCCATGTCCAATACATTGATACCTGACATATACCTCTTGCGCTCTGGACAGGAATCGTTACTAGCATGGCGACGATTTGTGGAAAAGCATACGCCTGACAAGGCCGAGATTGACCTCGAAGCTGTCGGAAGTACGCCTCTGTTTGATGTTCGACTCACGGTGGCAGGCGGATATGGGGATAAACCCTGCGTGTTGATCGTGCCCGGACTTCCAGATATCGAAAGGGCGTTGATGAGCGTAGTGGATGATGTCGTCGCGACGGTGAAGGTGAGGCACGCGGTATGTCAGACTTCGTGACGAGTTGCCGCAACCCCAGTTAAAATAACTTAGTACTGACTTATTTTGAATGCCATCAATTGCGTACGAAGCTTTTCACGAACGGTCTAACCAACACGATCGCGTGATAAAACGACCCACTAACGACAAAACGTGAAACAATAATATGACCATAACATCGATGACACGGATTGTAGGCACTTTCGACCGCCATATGTGCATGACATGGTCTACAGTAAGTAGTTACTTTGCAAACTTCATACCAGCAACCTACACGCTCGCATCATTTCTTCGGCCCCCGCTGTTTGCATCCCTAGACGTCCTCTAGCGCTTTTGTAGTGCGCTCGCTGTGCCACTCGTTGGCGATTAATAATGGGTTATTTTCTTTTATTATATGGGGGTGCGCAGGCTCTCGGGTTCATAAGCGGAACCACGTTTGTTGTCTAGGCAAGAGTGGTGTATATAGTTTCAACGTGGCCAAAGCTTGACTTACTATATTGATATACATTATCAAATCGCGTTTGCGTCGGACGCAGGGGTTCGCCAACATCGATGCGGACCTGATGTCTCTGCTTCATCTTAGCCCACGGTCGATATTTGATGTCGGGGCTAGAGATGGCACGTGCACAGAAGTGGAGTCCTTGCTGGATGAGACGAGGAGGTTTACCAGGTGAGAACACGCTTTACATGTAGCAGACGCTTTGTGTGCAGCGAATAGTAAGATGTCAGCGGTCCAGGTGTACAGCTACGTGTCAGGCCTGCTTTGCACGGAAGGCGGCTTTGGTGCTTCTCCTTCCAATGCCGCCTTCTCTTTTCCGTTCCGTGTCGCAGTGAGCGAGTAACTCAAGGGATGCAAGGGGCTGAGCGCCTGGCTACGAAATACAGCAAGTACTGCTACCTGATGGCTATCGATACTGAGGACTTTGTCTACTCGTTCGCGGAGGCGGTACCGGCTCCAACTGACGAGGCTTATTTTGCGAGGGTCCGGGAGCTGCACGAAGCTTCAGTGGCAATCGGAGAGTGCGCTTTGAAGTGTGAACTGTTCGAGCTTGTACGTGTCGAGACTTCCGAGGCTGCCAAGGTAAGAGCATTGAACGAAAAGCGGTACTGTGTGTCAGTGGTGAGTCTGCAATCAGCAGTATGTATTGCCTACGATATAATCCTTCGGCCGGTTTTTCTGTCATGCACCACTTCCGCACTTACTTAATAGTGATATCGGGCTCTCGCTGTTCGCAGGTGCTAAAGGAAAAGGCGCTGGAAGTACGGGATGCTCTGCTTGAAGCTCTTGTTTCAAAGGCTCGCGAGCAAAACAACCACATAATATCTCGCTACGATTCAATCCTGGCGAGAATCGCGGAAAAGCCAACGAATGAGGCAGACTTGGCCGCTCTTCGTTGCTTCATCACCGACTCCAAAGAACAGGTGGGACAATTGCTGCGTACACCGTTCTTGGGTTTGAAGGTTTTGTTCGTGTTGGATTTTACTAAAACAAATTATGCACGGTAGGTTTGCGATTGACGCGTGGGCTGGATAGCTCTGTTAGAGTCACCAGCAAGGGGCATGTTTGTTTGGCCAGAATAACCACACCATGCCTCTAAATCTCCATGTCGCCACATTTGATTGGGTTTGAGTTGGAATGCATGTCATACTGCTCCTCCCTACTTGCTTTGGATGACAGAAGAACCAGGAAACTTGTATGCCCCACTCGTGTGCAGGTAGCAGCGCTGGTTTCGGAGGTCCGGAGGGTGCATGCCCGCCTTGGAACCCTGGGTGACTTCAACTACCGCATGTCAGAGGAAGACATTAGCCTTTCGTGGAGAACCATGGACTACCCCTCGGTAATTGCTGTGATCTCATATTACTTCTGCCTTTACGAGTGATCTTCAAACTGTCAATCGATTTCGTAGCGTTCTGGCCGTAAACATGAAGGGGCTCTAGGAGATACAGAAGCGGAAGGCGCGACACCGCGTAGTCAAATCGCCCCTAGAGTGCTCTGCTAGGCTTGCAGCTCTTCATCCCGGCAATCGAAAGGGCCTCAAATGCACCCGTACTGTCTCTGATGATGTCGATGTTGATGTAGATTGATATCGCGTTTCCGTATTCGCGCTGAGCCCCGCCGTCATCACAAAGAATGAAGGTGGCGCTTAAACTTGAATATCTGGTACAGGGGAACGGCGCTGGTGATAGGGACTCTATGCTCTAGCACGAAGAGCGGTAAACCGTAGTGTATACGGTACCCAGATGAGAGAGAAATCTTCAACAGTAGACAAACTCCCGTGCGGTGACAGCAGCCAGGAGGAATACGAATGGCCCCCGCGTTTGAAAAAGCCATAGCGCAGAAGTTGTGCTCACAGCGTCCAGGTAAATAATCAGGCGAATTAAAGCGTCGGTATTGTGTACCCATGGGGGCTAGACCGAAGTCATTTGAATATCGCATTTACCTGCCAAGTATATATATTGATGTACCATCAAATATCTGATCCATGTACGACCATTATTGACTGTCAACATATTCTAAAACGCCGACATTCCGTACCTTCCCCTTCATGTTGACCTTTCGCGTGTTGATCAGCTGGTCGTTTATGCCGCAAACAAAGCCGAGGAGGCGCTAGAACTCGACAAGGTGAGATTAGTTGGTATAAGTGCGCGAAGGTGTGGGCTTAATCCGAGGCATGCAAGACCCCTGCACGGCGGAATTCATATGTTCACGTCCACAAACAAGGCAAACAAGCCGCTCTCTTATTTTGTGCCCGATGCAGGTGCGGATGATGGATAAACTTGCTTTGGAAATGGAGATGTTTGAGGAAATTCTCGAGCGGTTTGAGGTGGACGTCGCGCAAGCTAAGGATTGTGGAGACTACGCGCAAATGGTGAGCTGGTTAGAAAGTTATTCAGAAGTCTGGAGAAGTTCGCGTACCGCAATGCTTTGTTCGTACTCGAAATAGTACTGTTCAACACCAGGTATTTTTTCGACAGGCATTTAGGTAGGATTCGTAACACCTTCCTTGTTTTAAAAGGGGTTTTGGATTTCCATTGTATGTTGATTGTATGACTGGAACAAGAGCTGCACATTGTCAGATGGCAAATGTAATAACAATGCCAGGTAGATTGATGGAGACTGCTGTACTTCGTGGAAGTTGCAGAAATTGCGACTCAGCCGCCAAATATGAAAGCAGCGTAATCGTTCTAGTGCCTGATTCGGCTTGTTTTCGTGTTCCGGCAGGAATCAACTACCGACTACGTCAACAGCATTCAGGACGCCATAAACGAGGCCAAAGCTAAGGCAGAGGATTTCAACTCGAGGGAAAAGGTTAGTGATGTGCATTTACCACGTACTTCACCCTGCAATAAATGCTACATTTTTCACTGTGAAACTTATCGTATGCATCTAACCGCATATAACTACAGTGCAACCAGTATACCATTATTTTTATTTTTCCAACTTAACCCGGTTGATTTTGAAGAGCCACTGGTCGGTAACTTGTCGAACCTTGTGACTCCTACCGTTCGGTGTGACTCACTGCATCTGCGCTTTCCCCGTGCACGTGTTTTTTGCCGTCAGGTATTCGGTTTCCCACCTACTGAATACCATGTGCTGAGCAAAGTCGAAGAGGAGCTGGAGCCATTTTACAAGCTTTGGAACATGATCTCAGATTTCCAGGCTAGCCGAAAGGAGTGGCTGCATGGATCCTTCCTCGGTGCGCTGCCTCTTTCACGTGCATTTTAATTCGTCCACCGGTTTCTTCGTGGCGCCGAAGCGTTCGTCATCTGTCATGCCCAAGCGTTCGTCACTCCACGTATGCCTACTACCAGGTATAGCGTGCTGACCAATCAACTATCCGTATGCCTTGTCGACAGACCTCAATGGCGCCAATATCGAGCGCGATGTGACGGATTGGTGGAAGAGCTCCTACCGCCTGAGCAAGTCGCTTGAGAGCGAGTATCCTGCAGCAGCTCAGTGCGCCGCTCAACTGAGAGAGGACACTACAGCATTCAGAGAGCATCTCCCCGTCATTCAGGTGCTGGAAACCCCTCTCGTACAAGGTTGTTGAGCAAATTGCAATAGTCTTGGTGCAAGAAATGCGTTCTGGGCTATGCAGCATTCAGCGCTGTGTGACCCCTCGCGCCTTTGCTTGACTGCTGGTGTGTTACGTGAGGTTAAACGGCGACGCGGAATGAGCGGTGTATAACGTCGCCACCAGTCGTAATTCACTGGCATGCGTTCCGTGGTCAAGGCTTTCGCGTCGATGGGGCTACGCTCCGTTGCAAAGCACGGTATTCCTCTTCCCCTTTGCTTCGGGTTCGTATCGAAAAGCTATGCTTGAAGAGGATACGAAGTGCAACAAAAGCCCTTGACGCGGCCGTTGTCACACCTTCCTGCGATCTCATTTTCGTCCCCCCCCCCTCTCCTGTGGCAGGCCCTGGCTAGCCCGGCATTGAAGTCGCGACACTGGGAAACGTTGAGTGAAAAGACAGGAAGCACCATCGAACCCGACGAGGAGTTGACTTTGCAGCAGCTTGTAGACTCAAACGTCGGACAGCACATCGAGACTATCCACGAGGTCAGTGAAAAACGTTCAAAATCCTGCAGTATCTAAATTTCCCGCGACTGGCATGTTTTACCTAACGCGCTACCTGGTATGTGTTAATAGCTTACAACAGCACAACATGGAAGCTGAAGGGCGCATTTCCTTTCTTTTTCGGGCGATATTGCAGGTATGCGTCGCTGCGGAGAAGGAATATGGGTTGGAAAAAGCGCTGGCCGCAATGAAAGACGAATGGGCCAGCTTGGAGTTCGAAGTGCGACCCTACAAAGAGACGGGGACATTTCTCGTCTCTGGCGTGGACGAGATTGTGACCCTTCTCGATGACCACATCGTGAAGACCCAAACTATGCGAGGCTCGCCGTACATCGTTCCAATTGAGGCTGAATGCAAGGTAACACTTGTGTTGAAGGTGGCCTCTAGATTGTTTAGCGGTATTATAGCGGGTCGGCATTCCCTATGTCTAAATGTTTCGAGCTGATACCAAGCCACGCTTCTCTCTCCTCTTTCCACTCAAAAGGCCTGGGAATTCCGCCTGAAGTACGCGCAAGGACTGGTGGATGAATGGATCAGTTGTCAGCGAACGTGGTTGTACCTTGAACCAATTTTCTCGTCTGAAGATATAATGCGGCAACTTCCGACCGAGGCCCGGAGATTCAACAGCGTGGACCAGCTCTGGAAGAAGGTAAGACCGAGATTATTGGAGCCTAAAACCGTTGCCGTCACAACTCTTAAGGGTGCGTGCGAACCAGGTACGAACAAGAAGGGATGATGATATCGTACACCCACATAGAGGCGTTAATGTTCATCTCGCGAAGGCCCCTCGCGGAGGCGTTGTCGCGTCTCTTGGAAACAGCGCTTTGGATTTTGCCCCCAAGTGTTCAGAAGACATCAGGGCAGGTCAACAAACATTGATAATACCAAGCGCGTGTGAGTGATTCAGGCATTGCCGGCGACAACCTGCATAACACTTCATTAGTCGTTCCCCAGTTCTATTCTGTCTTGTGTATTCTCAGTTGAAATATCAAAGAAAATAAAGCCCGGGGTTCGAGAAGTATGGTGGCCAACTGTTTCAGCACATTCGATACTGCATCATGCAAAAGATGACCTCGGCTTTGCTCTCTTTCGCCTCCCCCTCGGTAGACTATGGAGGAAACGAACAAAGACCCCAACTTCATGGCCCAAGCAGATATCGATAAGAAACTCGAGGAGAAGTTCAAGGCGGCAAACCAAAAGCTCGAAGAAATCCAGAAGGTATTGTACTTTGAGCAAAATCTGTCGTTAATGTATGCAATAATATACTGTGCGAGCAGGATGCAGTGCATGTTCAACCTGCAAATTGCGCGATATACATAGAACCCCAAAGCAGCTATGAATGCGCACACACGTCACATCCGAGCACATCTACAACCACGACAAATTTCAATGACATTGAGCTTCCCCGCGTCCTTTCGCTCGCCGCACACCCCGAACACCCAGGGATTGAGCGACTACCTGGAAATGAAGCGGTTGTACTTTCCGCGTTTTTTCTTCTTGTCGAACGACGAGCTACTAGAAATCCTTTCGCAGACAAAAGAACCACGTGCAGTTCAACCACACCTCAACAAGGCATTCGAGGGAATAGCCAAATGCAAGTTCGAAGAGGACCTCAAAATCACCGAGATGGCATCCGCTGAGGGGGAGGTGAGGCTTATAGGCTTATATGACCTTTTGCGTTTGAGGAGTGCACTTCCATGCCAATCACACTGTACATTATAGCCCCAGTGTGTCTTCGCGCGCAAGTAAGTGTACTCGCCATCCTCACAACGATTGGCATGACATGATGTACGCTGTTGCTTGGTGCCGTTTGCAGACAGTTGTGCTGGATAGTGCAGTGGATCCGGAAAGTGCGGCCAACAAGGGCAATGTTGAGCGGTGGCTCCTGGAATTGGAGGCAATGCAATGGAAATCGGTCAGAACGCAGGTCACTTTATCCCTGAAAGAGTACCCAACGATCCCCCGGGAGCAGTGGGTCCTGCGCTGGCCAGCGCAGGCAGTGCTCGGGGTCAGCCAGGTGAATAACGTATGCCAATGTAAGGTCTTGAGGTAACGATGCCCAATACGCCCAGTGTCACCTAAGCGACGGCACAGCACTGTGTCGCTACGACGACAAGCTATCTTGCTGCTTCACAAGAACTGAGCGCCTGTGACATCAGTGTCCTGTCTCAGCTTCCGGAGTATTCACACGCGCACGTCCATGCCCAAGTCGGCTATTGACCGTTAATAATACGAACGAGCGGAAGGCCTGCTAAAGTATACCGGTACAGGCGGATAGCCGCAAACTTCGCGATCTCGGAGACTCGGCAAGTATCAAAGATGCGCGGAAAAAACGTCTGAACCGGCGCACCACTGAGTTTTCTGCGTGCATCATATGCAGCGCATATAGGCAATGATTTTGCTCCAGCGAAGACGCTCTCCCCTCGGTGGCCGTTTTGTTGTTTCTGTCGAAAGGTTTTCTGGACCCAAGATGTTGCAGCAGCAATCAAAAGTGGCGGCGTTAAAGGCCTGGAAAAAAACGTGGAAACGCTCAACCATCAATTGCGCAGCATTACCGTGCTTGTGCGGGGACGCCTTTCGAGTCTCGAAAGAAAAACGCTTGGAGCGCTGTGCACCATCGATGTTCACGCGCGGGACACGGTCGTAAAAATGATCGAGGCTGGTGTCTCCCACGAAGATGACTTCGATTGGATGAGTCAGCTTCGGTACTATTGGGTTGCTGCTTGGAAAGATGGCCAAGCCGTCAAGAAAGGAGACAATACTCTGGTGGCTCGTATCGTAAACGCGAAGTGCTTATACGGATACGAGTACCTGGGCAACACGATGCGTCTCGTCATCACACCATTGACTGATCGATGTTACCGCACAATGATCGGCGCAATAGACTTGCTCTACGGAGGAGCCCCCGAAGGTCCAGCTGGAACGGGAAAAACTGAAACCGTCAAGGACTTATCCAAGGCCGTGGCCATTCAGGTGCGTAGATGACTGTTTGAATGTTGTGCAATCAGTTGACCCGACAATACGTTTGCAAGCTCATGCTGACAACGCCCTTCGTCTCTGGCATGCAGTGTGTGGTATTCAACTGCTCCGACGGTCTGGACTACCTCGCTATGGCCAAGTTTTTCAAGGGCCTGGCGGGGTGCGGCTCTTGGTGCTGCTTCGACGAGTTTAATCGCATCAATATCGAGGTGTGTGTTGTGCCATCGATCTCCAGACGACGCCACGTAGATTATTTCCGATTGTATACCCACGAGTCACCTCGGGCAGCTATTCGCCCTGAGCCACCTGTCGTGCGATGGCCCTTACAGATGGCAGCATGCGTTCTACATTCTTAGATTTGATACTCATTTGTTGCGCCCCTTTCGTTTTTGGCAACTGCAGGTTCTGAGTGTGATTGCGCAACAAATCTTGACAATCAACAAGGCTAAAAAAGCGTGCGTGGAGAAGTTCCACTTTGAAGGTACCTTCATGAAGATCAACAGCAACGCCAACGCTTTCATTACCATGAACCCGGGATACGCCGGGCGAGCAGAGCTTCCCGACAACCTCAAGGCGCTCTTTCGCCCCTGTGCTATGATGGTTCCTGACTATTCTCTGATATCGGAGATTCGACTGTACTCTTTCGGATTCGAGGACGCGCGAGAGAATGCGCAGAAGCTAGTTCGTGTCCTGCAGCTATGCTCTGAGCAGCTCTCAAGCCAAAAACACTACGACTACGGCATGCGCGCCGTTAACTCCATCCTGGTGAGCCATCTTCGTTGGAACCACCCGATAGACTTGCTCAGAACAAACGGGTCTGTGGTATTAGCGACATCACGCGGGTGCTTCCTGGCCGTATGTGTGTGTCGATATCGCGATTTTGCGTGATTGTCTCCACTTTCACAAACACCACAACCATAACAAACAACATGAACGAACGCGCTCCGGTTTCCAGGTGGCTGCTGGGAACCTGCGACAGCAACTAGGCGACGATCCTAGTTGGACCGAGGCACGACTGGTACTTCGTTCTGTTAATGATATTAACCTCCCAAAGTTTACTGTTGAAGACCTGCCGCTATTCAAAGGGATTACAAGCGACCTGTTTCCTGGCGTGGAGCTTGGCGAATCGGATCACGGACCTCTTTTGCAGAGTATTGACACGGTGTGCAAGGAAGGCATCACCATCACACCGGGTCAGGCCCAAAAGCTTATGCCACAGGAATCGTGGAGGAAGAAAGTGGTCCAGCTATACGAGATGGTTCTTGTACGGCACGGCGTGATGATCGTTGGTCAGACCGGCTCTGGCAAGACCACCACTGTCCACACTCTTGCCCACGCCATGTCCCGGTGCTGTGATGATGGATCAACGGATTTTGCTCGCGTCCAGGTACTATGTCTTATTCAAGTTGGAATTTCGTGAAGAGCCATTCCCATGTGTTAGTTACTACTGCAGCGCTTACCAACCGTTCATTAATGGCCCAATTCGGACCTTTAACACCTTTGCTCTCGCGCTGCATCGCATCAGGTGCACACGATGAACCCGAAGTCGATTTCGAGCGGGCAATTGTACGGGAACTTCGACGATAGTACTCACGAGTGGAGCGATGGGATCCTTGCCGTGATCTATCGCAACTGCTCGAAAGATACTTCTCCAGACCGCAAATGGCTCATGTTCGACGGACCTGTGGATGCCGTATGGATTGAGAACATGAACACAGTACTGGATGATAACAAAAAGCTGTGCCTAATGAGTGGCGAGGTGAGCAACGGCGAAGCTTGATCATGAGCTGAAATGCTTACAGTATCACGGTTGATATTTTTATTTTTGTAGACCGTGCTCATGAATGTTTCGGGTCCGGTTTCCACGGTCATCGACTCTCACAAAGTCGCTCCGCACTTCGTGGTTGAACGTTCTGCTGACCGTCCCGCAGATTATCAAGATGAGCGACTCGATGACGATGATGTTCGAAGCTGAGGATCTCGAACAGGCATCCCCGGCGACGGTTAGCCGTGTCGGCATGATCTTTTGTGAGATTCGGAACCTAGATTGGCAGCCTTTGCGAGACGTATGGCTGGACAGTCTTCCTGTTACGTTCGAAGAGCACCGGCCACTTATTGTGGGGCTCTTCGATTGGCTTTTTCCTGCTGCTCTTTACTTCGTGCAGAAGCAGTGTGTTATCCCTACACCAGTAACTGGCCAGGTGAGAAACATTGAAATGCTTGCCGTCACAACAAGAACAGAACATGCGCGCGCCCCTTTCGGATGTAACGCCACCCGTCCGTTTCGTGAATGCCAGATACATATACTTTGCCGTATTGTGAAATGGGAGAGTGCAACTTGTGCTACCCCATAGGAGAACGTGTTTGTACCGTGACGCCGACGGCACTGGGTTGTCCTCATCAACTGCGCCGTATCGAGCCAGATTTGAAACGTTCTAAATCTAGAGCAGCCTCTTGATCGCAAGTCGCCGCTCTGCACAACGAACAACAGAAATGACGGCTTAAAATATTGTCGCTTCGACCGGTCAAGCTGATGTTGTGTACCAGGTATTGTATTGCACACGAGGGTATATACGTAGTGTTTAAATGGTCTGAACAGTCCTAGCGCTTATTGACACTGGTTTATCTCTCACATTTCATGCTTTGCTCGCCTCTAACGTGTTCCCGCAGGAGCTTGCCGCGTCGCTGATTCGCCTGGTCAGCGTACTATTAGACTCACCCGAAGGGTTCGGATCGGATATGACGAAGATTCTGGAGTGTTTGTTCGTGAAGTCCTTGATATGGTCTGTAGGAGCTTGCATTGACAGGAAGGGGAGACAGACATTCGGAGAGTATCTCCGAATGGTCATGGAGGATAAGGGCCTGGAAGAGAGTGGCGCACACCAGGATTTCCTGCTGAAGAACAGGTCTTGGGTTGCACGTGATCGACCCATCGCTCTCCTACCTCCAGACGATGGCAGGCTTCTCCATGACTTCCGTTTTGACGCGAAGAAGGGGCAATGGCAACCGTGGTTGGAAGCGGTACGTTGCAAC
>JBBMKB010089063.1:0-11506 GCA_037833945.1 Alaria marginata
AGAAACGATGTTCCAGCAACACCAACGGACGAATGTTAGAGCGACCGCAGAAAGACGCGGTGCTCCGGCAGTTTCGGACGATATCGATTGAGAGATCACAGAAACGATGCCTCAGCAGTCCCAAACGACGATGATACAGAGCTCCCATGAAGATGTTCCGGCAATCCCAAGTGATGACGGTACGCCAAATCCAGGGCATCAGTCAGATGTATGACCGACCAGGTTTGCACAGGCAGGCACCAGTAGATAGGTGTATCAGGCTCGTTTTGGCCAATACGTAGATATAAACACCACGAGTACGGTGAGACAAGGCTCAGAGCGAGAGAGCGATGATCAGAGATCGTACAGAGATGTTCGTATCGCAAGTTAGAATCCGCGTTTCATCCGAACTGTAACGCCAAACCATACATGTACGAACCGGTACAAGTTTTGCCGCTCAATATGTACGGCGATTGGATAGTCAACATAACAACAATGAAAAGGTCATCGCCAATGAACATTGATAAAACAGATCACTCAATACTAAATCTAACATGGACGTGATTCTTCACGGCGGCAGCTGCACAAAGAAGGAGGTAAGGATGGCGTGTCTACGGGCAAAACGACAGCGGATGCAGCGGCTCGGGTCTCCGGTGTCGCTAATTTCGGTGTGTTTGCGGCATTCGAGGCTCGTAACCTGTTGGTGAGATACATCCGCACGAGGCGCATAATACGCCTGCTTAGTTACACCGGCCAGACCATAGCAGGCACACACTGTTCGTTGTTGTCGATTAACTGGCTTCACGGCCGTCGGCACAGAAGAGGTATGCCGATGTCGAAAAAGGGCGCTCTCGAGGGGATGCGTACAAAACACGGAATACAGTCGGCGCGGCCTACACATACCACACGTTGTAAACGTCCATGCTGTACACCCAGATTGTGTCTATCAAAGCGCCCTGCTAGTCTATGCGCTCTTCTGCCTCGTCTTCCCACTCGTTCGTCGAACCCACCTCTCCGTTTCGTCCGCATGTTCACCGTTGAATAACATGTACGCCAACCCCCTCTGCACTACGCTACGCAATCTGTGTAGCCGGCCATAAATCGCTCAAACGCTGCTCTGCATACTGCCAAAATGTGTGAACCCCCTACTAGACGCATTCCACGATAGAGGTACAGCATATTGTTTCTGAAGCTCATCACTTGAGGAGCTTTATGCCTCACCGAAAAAACTGATTTTGAGCAAACTGGAAGTGCAATCCGAGGAACAAACCCGTGGCCCATCTAAACAAAACAAAAACGCAAAAGTTGAATGACATTCTGACGATTTTGGGTTGAGGAGTCCCGTCATCCAGAAAGTAAAAACGTCAAAAAGTGCTACCTCTATCGTAGAACGCGTCACTATTGGTTGGCATCGAGTGTTTAGGAATAAAATACAACCGAAGTCGTTTCGAAGCTGTCGTTGAGCATCAAGCGGTCCAATGTTTCTACACACGTACGGAATATCCAAAGCGCTTGGTCGCACGAAAAGAGCTCGTGCTGTATGAAGGGCTTGTGATACGTTGAGTAGTATCTAGGAGCGAGATTCATCACCATAACCCACACGCGACACAAACGGCTGTGTTTGGCATAATGCTGTCACTAACGACCTATATATGGCACATGTGCAAGATGCTGGCATATGTGCGAGCATATACCCTTGTCAGAAAATTAAAAGCCTCCTGCTTTCCCTTGCTCTTTTGGCAAGGACGAGACGAGTGGTTGTTGTGGTTTTCCCCGAACACTGAACCGGGAAGGGATTACGCCAGCTGCGGCAAGCAATGCGATACATATACCAGGTATTTCGTTCGGCATTGTGTTGTAGCCGGGTGGGCAGGAAGGGAAACGGGTCGAGCGGCGCCGGCCACGAAGGCCGGAGCAACAGGATTGGTTTAATTAGTCTGGCGTATCAAGGGACGCGTTTTACGATAGAGGTATCATTTTTTGGCGTTTGAACATTCTAGATGACGGGGCTCCTTAACCCAAAACCGTCGGAAGGCCATTCTACTTTTGCCGTATGACTTTTTAGAATAGATGGGCCACGGGTTTGTTGATCGGATTGCACTTTCAGTTTGGTCAAAAACAGTTTTTCGGTGAGGCATAGAGCTCCTCAAGTAAGGAGCTTCAGAAAACAAATGCTGCACCTCTATCGTAGAATGCGTCAAGGCTGGGGTATGAGTATATCCCTCAACACAACACCGGCTCACTTTTTAACCTTCTGACTTTAGTACTACAGTCTGAACGTCGCCTGCCAAAATGAACTTGCTACGCTGCTTGAAAATCACGAAGTGTTTGTTCCAGCAGGTGATTTGTCAGACACATAGACAGGAATATATCGACTCTCCGTTCTGTAGGCCTTTGGTTAACACCTAGGGAACCTTTAGCGGCTAAGTGCGCACCGGATATTCTTCCGGATAAGACACACAGGACGTTGATCAACCTGCGCGGCTACACTTTACACAGAATTACCGAACTGAAACAAAGTAACGGGTCTCCATGCGAGGCCGGCCGCGTGCACCACTTTGCAGTCGTTTGCACGGGAACAAACGTATACCCGTCAGATGTTTTGCCAACTTCCTCGGTTTAGTGGAGCGCAATCCATGTGGCTCCACACTGTCTACTGCGATGGGCAATGCGGGCGTGGCTATATTTTTCGCAGTAAGATTGCGCGCGTGGTGTCACGGCCACGAAACACGCTATTCTTGTGGTTTCAAACTCATAACGTTTTCTAGGTACGTGCGGGACGAATCAACTTGGCGAAATCCCCGTGAATTACCCTGCAACATGTTCGTATTTGTTTATTATGGCGAGGATAGCTGGCGCCGTCGTTCGATCGTTCACGCTGTCGCCCGTCGCCCTTGTATCCTAACGCTATTTAGATATTGTCGTGAGAACACTCTTCAGCGCCCTCTTAAGCGGATGGTATCATACTATTTATTTATTTATTTATTAATTTACAAGCCCGCTCCCGTTGTGCTAAGGCAACGTCTAGCGCGGCATGTTCACTTCTACGCAATCACTACCACCACGGCAGAGCTCAAACCACCGCAAGGGTATTTGACTTTCACAAAAACCAATGGATCAACACCCAATACCGTACAGCCGCCAACACAACCGGCACGCACACACGAGACAAACCACCCACCACAAACCAACACGCCTCAAACAACCCGCCACCAGCCAACACACCACCGAAGGCCCTCCACAAGCCACGAGCTTGTCTTGTTCTAACCTCAGTCACAGGCCTGCGATGCCACTAGGCAGCCACAAGTCAGTCGGCGCATCTAGCAACACGCCCACCGGTAACAATGCGGCCACCCAATATCAAACTCCACCAAACAGATACAGTAGCTATTCGACATCCAAACACACGTACAGCATAGACGTAACGGAGCATACCCATTCATATCGAATCGGTGCCACAACAAGCCTAGATCAACGTGCTGCATATTGCCACTTTCTATGGTTAAAGCCACAGCAGATGGGCATATTTTACAGTTGTGTTACACTTTAAAATGCCTCTCAAAGCCACGCAGTATAGTATTGCATTCCGAATTACCCGGGCATGTCGCAACACCAACAGGAGGAGGACAAAATGCATAAAATCGCAGCATATCTCCCTGCAGTGCGTACGTATACCCCGGCTCTCCTCGAAGCACAGACCGACGGCGCACTCATACGGCACGGAACGAGTAGCGTCCCATATATAGTAGACCCCTCTTCCTTCATTTAGGGGCACGGCCTATCGAATCCTTAGTGTCTCGTCCTTCCCTATTGTCGTGAAGCCTAGCGGTTGTTTAGTGCTGCGACAGCAAAGGTGGGGCATACGGCGGACACGTACGATTGAAGAACGTCAGAAGGGATAACTTTCATTGTGGGCTGAGCGCCTAGTCAGGTTCAGAATCGGGTGCGGCCCACTACTGCGGCATCGGTGCCCACATGAAACCAATCCATCTGTTTGACCGGAGGAGACCTCGCCATACAATACTCCTTAACCTCGAGACTACACAAGAAATTGTGGGAAACACCTCAATATGCTTGCGGTTAGCCAGAAATATTCCACGATGCCGTACTACCGGATATATGTGATACGCGAAAGAGGACGCCTGAAGGCCGGCCAACAAATAAGAACGTGAACCAAACGAAAGTGCGACCAATGGTTGAGCAAGCGGGAACGACACGTGCAGCACGACAGCTGTGACTTAACCCAGCGGCAACCACTCTGTGCACGACGTATGTACACTCATGCGCAAATTATTACTTCCGGGTCTGCGACCAGCCAACGCGTACAGGGAACGCAGGTATGGTGTATGAACAGGTCGAACACTACACGTTTTGCTCACCGACTCGCAGCACAGCTTGGTGGTGCATCCAGAGCTTTCGCATATGATGGTGTCAGCGCCGTATACAGGGGTGTAGTTGTCGGGGCACGCGTAGTACGAGCAGAATGCCTCGCAGCACTGCTTTTCCTCGCACTTGCCGTTGTCGCACTCCACATCATGGGCGTTTTTGATCGGAGTGTAGCCGTCGGAACAGCCGATGGAGTTGCAGTAAAGCGTCTCTACGTGGTCGTCGGTCTTGTCCTCTCCTGCAAAAAAACAATCAAAGAAAGTCGTGAAAATGAGTTAGACTGTCTGAATCTCGAAGGGGAAACTGTGCATGCCTCGCCGAGGGTATCTTATGCCTTCTAACGTGTCATTTTCTAACGTACTAAGATCGTTAGGGTCTTTTAATCTTGTGAGAAATTATTAGCCACACCTGGTATAAAGTAAACATCGCAAAGGGTTCACAGCGAAAACTCACCGTTGTCGCAGCACAGGTCGGTGGTGCATCCGGAATCCTTGCACACAATTGTGTCCGCACCATAGGCCGGAATGTAGTTGTTGGGGCACTGGTAACCCGAGCAGTAGGCCTCGCAGCACTGCTTTTCCTCGCACTTGCCGTTGTTGCACTCCACGTCATGGGCGTTGTCGATCGGAGTGTAGCCGTTTGGGCAGCCGATGGAGTTGCAGTACGGCGTTTCTACCTTGTCGTCGGTCTTGTCTACGTGGCCGTCCGTCTGGTGATTCGCTGCGCAAGGAGGGTTGACAAGGCGATTTTGGAGGATGAGTCTATAATAGCTCTGTATATGTAGACGTGGTCGTGAACACCGAGCGTGGAGCGAGTACGCCATATTTTCCGCCTACCGATTGACTAGGTGCTGCTCAAACGAAAATGGTCAGCGGACTGTTGCCGATATACTACAGTACAGGACACCTGCTAATAGTAAGAAGCATACATGTTGGCTCAGGCTGGGGGTGTATATTTTTGAGGAAGGTTGCGCTCTACACTAACTTCGGTATAACGGTTGCCGGATTTATTACGTTCCTGTAAATCTCTGACCGGCGTTCTTATTGTTACATTATTCTTTGTGGGAGGCCTGTTCTGCGTTGTGAGAAAAGACGAGTACTTCTTAACGCAGGCTTACCGTAGTCACAGCACAAGTCGGTTGTGCACCCGTAGCCTTCACACATAATTGTGTCAGCGCCATAGACCGGAGTGTAGTTGTTGGGGCACGCGTAGTATGATGAAAAAGCTTCGCAGCACTGCTTTTCCTCGCAATTGCCGTTGTGACACTTGACCTTGTCCGCGTTGTCGACCGGAGTATATCCGTTAGAGCAACCGATAGAGTTGCAGTACACCTCTTCGTGCTGTCAGGTAGTGGCGTTACGATAGGGGGCAAAGGGGATTGGAGATTATTGGGCATTCTCCAGCACGCTAAATACACTACGCACGTCGACTTCGCTGAAGAATCCTTCACGCGACGAATGTGGCAAGAGGTCTATTTAAGATGTGGCAGTGCTAAAAAAACGCTGGTGGTTCAGGTCGTAAATCGTTGTATCAGCGGTATTGGCTCAATGGATTGCTCCGTATGAACCGTTGACGCGATGCTACGTTTTCCTGACAGGGCTGCAGCATAGGTAGGTCGTATCAGTCAGTGCTACGCAACATTCACGGCACAGCATACGCGCAAAGAACACTGAAGGAGATACATAAGCAAGCGTACTCAATAATCCCACCACCCTCCCCGATATGCATCGTCTCGTTCCAGCTTGAAAGTCGATGAATTTCTTGAATTAGGGTGAATCAATTAAATTTCACCACCACTCGTATACCAGGTATGTTGTATCTCTCTACGATAAAAAGTCAGGACAGACATTGGGTGTGCTCATGTCGCTGGGTGAAAACCACGGCTTGTTGTGAAGGCGACAAACACGTTAACTATGCATGTATGGGAGGGGGGGTGGTGGAATTTTATTAATTCATACTAATCCAAGGCATTCATTATCACTGATGGTAGAGGGGGACGATTTCAAATACTTCATTCTAACGCCGCCGTTTATGCTGCGCCTTACCTTCAGGGAGCGCCTTCCGCGGAGACTGCGGTCGGCCTTTCCTGCCGCACCTGCAAGTTGTAAGACGCAAGTGGGCGAATCGAAAGGGGGGTCATATCAGATTTTGCTGTGGTTCTTGTTTCCCGTGACCATCGTGAAATCGGAGGCATGGATGGCAGATTCAGGGGGGATGAGTGAATCACGACAGTCTATCCAGTGCTCTCTGGGGGCATTCGGTTGGCGTACTGTATGGCCAGGGTGTTACTTTAGAGTGGCACCGGAGCCAATATTCTTGTGAATTGACCGACCCATGTAAATAGTTTATCTTGAGCACAGTTATTGTGTACTCTACCTACCAGCAGCCCCTCCCCTAGACTCATCGGTTAACCGAGCACGATACGGAAGAGAAAATACACACCCAGCAGCCCGAAGTAAATTGCCAAAATCTTCGAAACTATCCACCTCCACCAGGCCTTGCCTACCCGCGCCCCGTTATCATGCTCCACACTGCCGTTAGGAACATAAGCCCTCCGGAGCAGCTACGGACTACCCAACGCGCAACAGTTTGTATGCGCCCGCACATATTACTTGGTGAGACCAACCCAGGTGCGCACAAGCGTCAACTCACCCTTTGAGGGCGGTATTTGTACGCCAGCTGCCGCGCTGAAAGCTCCCACAGCCGCAATGAAGGTAAGGAGCTGATTCATCTTCTTCTCGCTTTGCCTTGTGGTATCGAGGTAGTAGTGTAGTGCCGGAGCGCTGGTTTGCTGAACATCAATGCAAAGAGAAGAAACGGCAACACACAGTAGTTAGTAGCGTTAGAACCACGGAATATGGCGGCTTCTCTCGGGGTTGCGAAGTGAGTCCGATCTGATTCCGTGTTTGTGAAGGGGTCTGTCAGAAACGGGCGGAGGCTAGGATACCGCAAGACGTACCGAACCGAGCGCGACACCGCAACTTGTGCAATCCCTGACTGCTCTGTCGCTCTGTGGTACGATGTATGGAATTCCTGCTCAAGACCCACCAGACGACCCTGCGTTGGAAGCCGTCGTATTGGACGTGCCACCATGTAGCCTAGCGCTACTTTTGGAGGAACCGTGCGTACGACGTATCGCGTTCGGAAAAAGACGAAATCACGTGCAGAGTACTCCTACGCAAGTTGTGCACCATGTATCCCGTCCTACTCCTGTAGTCACGGCGGGGGGAGAGGAACACTTCAAGCGAGAGCCTAGGCTGTCAGCGGCGGGCAGCCTGCTTCGTCTACAGTTATATAAAGTCGTAGCTATCCGTTTGCGTTGCCCTTCGTCAACTTCGACACATCATGCCTGTTACAGATTTTGTTGTACTTATTTTATGCGTACGTACTGGGAGCGTTTTTCATGTTCGGTTCGGGAGGAATGCTCAACTGCCCAAATAACTTTCTCAGAATTTGGTCAGCTCCTTCCTGTACACAGGTTTTTCTATTTTAGAGAAAGGGATTCGTTGCTGGAATTGTGCATGTACCGCAAAAAAAATGTAGACATGACCAACGAACAGCTCTACTGCTGTACGGTGCCAAGAGTGCGGGGCCTACCAGGTACTGTTGTTGCCTGATTGCATCGCCTATAGTCTGCGGCAAGGCCCTTGTAGCTTCCCGTCGGAGGGTACGACAGTACTAACGGGTACATACAGCATTATGTCTCGTATATACCTGGTTCTGGTACGTATTTGTTACTGCTATGTCTCGGAGCACGCGCAAGAAAACCGAAGCTATGGACACCAGCAGTGCGTACAGCAGTAGCGCAACGCAGAGCTATCACTGCCAATACTCAGAAGAAGCCTCACCAAGATGGGGAGTGCTGCTGCTGTGGTGTGTTAGTAGAGTGGGCTGGTGAAAGGTGATCGGTGAGAGGGGAGGCTTGATGGAGGGGCAGGTGTGGTGAGTGATTCGGAGTGGCTTGGTAGCGGGAGCCCAGCTGGGGAAAGCGCAACTTCCCGCAGTAGCATCGGATTTTTATTTGTACATGCCACTTACGGCCACTTGGGACAAGTTATTTTCCAAAACAAATTCCCGAAGAGGATGACAGAACCTAAAAAAACGGATTTATATATTTGCCTGCTGTATGTATTCCACCGAGAAAAAAACGATCGAAAAACCAGGGGAATGATTATGATTTGTATCAAGAAGAGCCGCTCGCCCAGAAACAGACATACCGACAGCTGCAAAGAGAGCTGCAAGCAGCTCCAGCAGCATACGTAAAAACTTGAGACAGCAAGGAAGGGCACAGGGCCCATCGATACCAGCACGATATAGCGCACGGTGTACGTGCATGCTGCACCTGACACCCGCTACGGCATGCACGGTCGGTCGTGCGCTATAGCTTAGTTACAGTATAGTCTTTCGCATCCCATGGATCCAGATCGGGCTCTTTCTGAATTCTTCGAGTCGTGCTGGGGTATATGTTCGTAAAATGTTCTGCCCATTTTCGCCCTGGTTGCAGCATGACACAAGGAAATTCCTACCGCCGGTGACACAATACCCAGAAAATTCCGATGCTGCGGGAAGTTGCGAATCGAGCCCCCCCGCTTCCACCTGACACGATAACGCCTGCCATAGAGGCTACGGTGGACTCACGCCACAACGCCCTCTTCGATCACTCATCATCTTCCGCGAGCATAGCCTGACTCACTCGTGACCTCTTTACCACAGCCCAAGTCCACACCGCCACCTATCTATCTCCATCTCGGTGAGTTCCCTAGGGACGACTATTGGCCAAGCTCTGCGTTGCACGACTACAGCTGGACGCGCTCTGGCTTTGAGTTATTTTTTTCGCGTGCTCCGAAGGACAACGCCACTCTACGTAACCCTCGTACTCGTATGATATTGCACTTCGACGGAAAGATGCAAACTCGATCGTGTTTTTTTACTTGCCGTCGTACTGCTGCTGTTGTACAAGCGCTAGGTTTGTTTAGTTTACGTGTGCTCAGACACGCTACGCTTACTCCTCGTACTCATAGCAACTCGACGGGAAGACACTGTAGATAGATGTGCATTTAAAGGCAATCAGAGGTGATCGTCGTGCTTTTTCTTTTGAATCGAGCGCGGGAGGTCTGCCAGTATCCTAGCCTATAGCTGTAGACAAAGCAGATAGTTCGAACCGGGGGGTTTCGCGTGCTACGTCCACCTCTCCCGCCGTGACTCCAGACTCAGGCATGAAGCAGGACAGTCGGAACACACAAAAAATTGCACGCGCGATACGGAGTATGATACGGAACAAAAAATCTAAGATGTTCTGTTGGTTGCCTTTTCCTTTCCGTTTCATTTTCGTTTCCAGCATCAGCCAAGCACCCTCTACTACAGCCCTCTGTACCCCGACACTACCAGACAAATCGACATCAAGATGGTTCAGGTCCTTACCTTCATTGCGGCTTTGGGTGCTTTCAGCGCGGCTGCTGGCGCACAAGCACCCTATCCCAAGGGTAAGTTTGCCCTCCGGCGCACCTGGGGTCAGTTTAACCGAGACACGTGTGTGTATGTGTGTGAGCGCGTGACAAATGTGTGGAAGAGGTACATGACGTCTACAAACGGTGCAAAGATAGGCAGGGGTCAATCTTGACGTAAACAGGTGAAGCGCCGAGCAGTTTCGTGGGTGATGTGTATACCTGTGGATGATTTTGAATACTGCACGAAGTCTACGACCTCTAGAGGGAAGTGGGGCGGACTACAGTATACTATTATGGGCGTATCGATCTTGAACAGCGCTTCTCTCTTGCCCTTTCGCTGCCCCACCTGAGCATATTTTGCACAGCGTGCTATCACTAGAGGGAGGCGGGGCGGACTACTGTGGGTGTATTGATCTTGAACACTGTTCTTGCGCTTTTGCCACCCCCCCCTTAACATCTTCACAGCCTGTGGTCAAGTTTGAATGTTGCCCTGTGCCGGTCAATCCACGAGAAGATACGTCCATGCCCCAATGAGGGTAGATACGGTGTACACAGAACATCCAGGCAATGCGGACCATGCATACCATATGCACATGCCACCGACGAACAGCTACATAGAATGCCATTCGCGGTTACTACGTTGGTCCCCAAGGCTAAACGGTATAGCCGTATTATACCCCCATTTTCACTTGCTAATATTATAAGCGACTGGCGCGAGTGGTTCTAAGTGGAATATGCTGTTGATGCAGTGCAAGCAATTATAAAAAAAATTGCATATGGGGGTGGTGCGTCTCTCGAAACCAAAACAATCCCCAAAGCGCAAAGGAATAGCGTCTATCGAGTAGCCACTCGCGCAGGCCGCAAACACGACAAAATTACAGTGGCCTTGGTCCAGGTGTTCTGCCACGGTATTATAGTCGGCGGCGGTAAACGATGCCGCCATCCGCCACAGCCCCGTAGAGACCGTCACGTCCGACATGGTTCTTAGAATAAAAACCAAAGGCAGGATCACAACGCACCATTCTAAGCATCCCAACTTGCGTGCTTTGTTTTACTGTTTCTTGTCCTTCAACTTGCACAGGAGTGGCAGGAAAGGCCAGCCGCACCCCCCGCGGCAGGCGCTCTCTGAAGGTACGAGGCAGTGTCAAAACTGTGTATATCGCCGGTACTAAATGCTGTCGGTTTTGATATCACTCTTTTTTGTATACCCCCTTTACATTTGACGATGAAAAATATTTCCACCGTGGGACATGCTGTGCGATAGGACGAGTTACGGATCGGGCAATATCGTCACAACATTGTGCTATTGATACAGCAGAGGTCCCTCTATAGAGCCGGTTGAGTAGTGCCGGTTGCCCGCTATAGTGCTTGTTTGATTGTTTAGCACAGATGGTGGGTGCACGGGACTTCGTCAGTAAGCAGAGTTGGGCCGGCTGCCCCTATAGTGACGGTTTTCCGGCTGGCACATACGGGCCGCAAATATAGAGGGATTACTACTGAAATAGTACATCGTCGCGATCACTCGAGTGAAAGGGATCCCCTTCCAGCTGTTCAGCAATGAAGTGAGTGAGTGCCCACCGCTGATATGGCTGTACATGAAACTAAACTCTGCCGCGATAGACAACTGTTGATTGTGCTCAGGAACACGACATATAAGATCCATCGTACATTAAGGAGTTCTATGTGCTGGAGAG
>JBBMKB010089074.1:0-11505 GCA_037833945.1 Alaria marginata
CTTATGTTTGTCCTTATATATATACCGAATTGTACGTGTACTTATGTATAATCCTCTATATTTACTTATATTTCTCTCGTAATGTACCGACGGACCCCTTGCTTGCCCCGCAGTCGAAAGCGTAAGACAAAAAAAAACTCGGCCGCCGGACAGCGGCATGCCAAAAAAGACAAAAGTGCATTTTTTATTAGAATACTGCTGTACTGCAAAGCTAACGAGTACCTGTACCTGATACAGCAGCATAAAACCAGATAAAACAGTACACGAGTACGTACTCTGACCTGTCATGTCAGCGTATTCTGAGAGCAACATGATCAACCAACACACCGCGGGAAGCAGGCTACGACCAGAAAGCTCTCTCGATGTCGCTCTCGAGAATGCTGTTACCCATCACAGCAGCAGCCGGTATAGGTGCAGTATATACCGGTATACAACACAACGTCTGTAATGTGAATCGCTGTTGCTGTCGAATGCCTCGGCCGTCGCACCTGTCCTGCCACCCTGGCCTCGAGCTCCCCCTCCTCCGTCAGCTCCGTGTCCGTCCAGCCGATGAACCGGTTGGCCTTGTTCCACGTGCTTTGGCCGTGCCTCACAAACACCACCTCGTACGTGTGGGTCTGCCCCTCCACCACCGTGTCCAGCATGCTCAAGGCCCCTCCCCTGCGACGATGCCGCGCTGGGCCTCCCCCGATGGCCTGCTTATTCGGGAGATGGCGACGACGACCATCAGCATGTTGCGAGATCTCTCTCAACCGCCTCGCCGCACCCGAGCAGGATTCTTGCCCAAACGGCGAGTCTCTCCCCGACTCTACTCGCGCGATGGCGCCGCCAGCACCGACACTGGACGGGCACGGGGTGATGAAAGCCGAAGCTGACGACGCCAGCGCGGAGACTGCCGCCGCCGCTGCAGAAGGCAGCGCCCAGCGCAAGGCCCGGCGGGCCATGCCACGCTACTCTGTTGATGTTTTGCGATGAGCGCAGAGGGAGCGAGCTGGAGGGAGCAGCTCGAAAGGAAAGGAAGTACGGTCGCACTTATCTATCACTTTCTACTTTCTACAGGTAGGCAAGCGCGAGAAGTTCGCTGTGAGCGCTCTGCGGCTTCTATCCGTGGGGAGGTAGAAGGAACTGGGCCAGGATTCTCACCACAGCGCTAGCGGCGGGTGTTGGTGGGTCTGTCCCTCGTCTCGCGCACCCCCGAAGCACAAACCTGAAGAAAGCAGTTTTCCATTATGTAGGAAAACGTTCGTGCACAGGGACCAAGGGGGTTTATCCTGACCCTTTGATGCGGCGGAATTTTCCCCGTCTTGGCCAATCATAACTCACTATGCAACCTGGAACTCAGAACCAGTATGAATACGTACGTGTGGCCTCGAGAACCAAATGGAACCCCACATCCGTTTTGGTTTGGTTCCCCGCAATGATGATGCTACCCCTGCTGTTCTGCTGTTTTAGGCCATAGACAGCACTGAGATCGTCGCATCTGTATACGTTTGTTCATTGTTCACCCCTTGGGATAGGTGGTGGTTGCGCACAAAAAGTTTTTCCAATACGTTGTCAAAACGAAAAGTTGCATCACCTGGGACCTGGAGCATCGAGCGAGGAGAGCAGAGAGCGCTGGTCAGATGGGCCGACCTAGTCGAAAGCGACCGCGACCACCACCACCATCCCTGGTGGACAGTTCACGATTCGAAGCTAACAAGCCTAGAGAGTTGCTGCGGAGCTCGGTGTCTCGCTTCGAGGAATGTGGCAACATTCAATATTTGGTGATCAAAGGCCCTCCTCCCAAGAGCCACGGCAATCCTGATGGGGAAACCGCGACGACGACAACTTCTTCTGTGCAGCAAGTGTGGGGAGCACTTGACCAGGCAGATGTCGCCGCTATTCTTGATGTGCCAGGGCTGATATTGGGTGTCCACATTGATGTTGACGAGGCTGGAATAGGCTGGTTGCTGCACACCCCGAGGCAGTCGTCTCCCGACCAGGACCGGCCCACGGGACTGTCAGAAAAGCACTGTTGTTCCCAACATGGTGTCAGCAGTCTGGGCCCACAGCAGCATCAGGCGACCTCCGCCGCGAATACAAGCGCTGCTGGTACCGACAGCAGTCCCACAACTACCCTTGGTCCTCCCTGCCCCGAGGACAACCCGCGCTCGGCTAGCGATTGCCTCAGCAGCGGACGGCAGGAGCAAGGAGAGCAAGACACACAGTGCTCGTTCTGCGTCTGCGACACGGCTGTGCGCGCTGAGCTGTCGCGGGTTAAGGACGAGTTCGACGACATACCCCCCGCCGTGTTCAAGCGCGCGCGCAGCGCCTGCAACCCCGCGGAAGCTCTCGGCAGCGGTTTGTTTCTCAACCGGTCCGCCATGAAGCTGGCCAATATCGACGCCGTCGCCGGGCTGTCGACTTCCTGCTCGGGACCGTTGCCTATCGGCCGGGTAGCAGACCACGAAGTGGGGGGCGGTATCGCCGGGGAGACGAGGCGCGTCGGTGACGGCAACTGTCGTCTGAACGGACTTTCTCACTCTTATTATTATTCTGCTGCTGCTGCTGCTACTGCTGCTACTGCTGCAGTTGGTAATCGTGACGAAAAAAGGGGACAGCAGGGAGCGGAGGAAACGGAGCAGCAGCGGCAGCAGCAGGGAGCAGGGGAAACGGAGCAGCCGCAGCAGCAGCAGCAGCAGCAGCAACAACAACAACAGCGGCAGGGAGAGGAGCCGAAGCAGCAGAAACAGCCGCAGCAGCAGGAGCAAGAGCATAGGCAGGAGCAACGGCAAGCATCACCCAGGGAAGGAGGGATGCTACACCACGGCCCGCCTCCGCCACCCTTCTTGTTTGCAGACCTTTGCGGAGGCCCCGGGGGGTTCTCCGAGTACCTCTTGCGCAGACGCAGGCAGCTCGGCCTACCAGCACGGGGGTGGGGCATTTCCCTCCGAGGGGGAGGCGCTGAGCCAACACCCAAGGATTGTCGGACGATAGGCAACGGTTGCGATGGCAGTCGTTCTGCTTCCCGAGACAAAACCGTTACTTCGCAAGCCTGTAACGGCGAGCACGATGGTGACGGGGGGGAGGGCCGCCAGGGAAATTTCCGCCACGGCCACTTCGGCGTGGACTCCTGCGCGTGGCGACTAGACCATATCTCCCCCTGGTGCGATGTATCAACGGAAACGGGCGAGCTTGCAGAATCCCCGCTGGTTTGCGAAGGCGATGTCGGTCGCTGTGCGGACAGCGAGTATGTGAGGGGCGCTTCGGCGAGGCGTTTTCCCGATGGGGGTGCCCGCCCCGAATCGCTTGAATCATTAGCGATCAGTGGCAAGGCTTCTGTAAAGCACGCGCGCCCCCTTGCCCGCGACACGTCAATTTGTGGCGATGAACATGGGGGCCGT
Organism: Alaria marginata; assembly: GCA_037833945.1. Classification (NCBI taxonomy): domain Eukaryota; class Phaeophyceae; order Laminariales; family Alariaceae; genus Alaria; species Alaria marginata. Next base: position 3,384 of record JBBMKB010089074.1, read on the forward strand.
GGTGGCCAACTCTGCGAGCGAGACGCGGGGGACAACCGCGGGCGCGACACGGTCGCCGAAGTGAAAAACGGTGGGGGCGGCGATTCCGATATGCATCACGCCCACGTGGTGACTTCCGTGGCCGCCGTTCCCCGTGTCGCTGCTGCCAATCCTTCTCCTCGTCCTCGCCCTGCTCCTTTTGCTACTGCCTCCACTACTGTCTCTGCCGCTGCTATGGCTACTGCTGCTGTTGCTGCGAATTCTACTACTGCTGCTGCCGCTAACTCTGCTACTGCTGCTGCTACGACTACGAGCATCACAGCGCCGCCTTTGCTCGAGATGCGGATAAATTACGGGCCGGCCGGGACTGGAGACCTTGCGGACGAGGAAAACATGTACGGGTTTGTGGACGCTGTTTTGGCGTCGACAGAGGGCCGGCGTCTGGACCTAGTGGTGGCGGACGGGGGATTTGAGGCGGCGAGAGATTCCGGAGAGCAAGAATGCTTGATGTCGTCGCTGGTGCACTATGAGGTTAGCGTTTGATCCCCATGCGAGGGGGAGAGTTGATCGAGGAGGGGGGAGAGGGGCTAAAAGGTGTAGCTGAAACCCGTTTTTGTTTATTTGATACCTGGTATTTATTTTAGATTTGTTGAGTGAAGCCGCCTATCTCGAAGGAAAACGAGGGCGAGGAAAGTGTGTTGGGTCACTCTGCTAGTAACTTTGCTTGGTAGCTCTACTTAGCAAGACTGGCAAGCATATTTTGTATAGTATTATTTGTGCAGTGTGCAGGTGCACCGAATTCCGTACATTTTATCCGGCTACCTTCCCCCAGAAACGGAACGAGCCACGCACACACATACCTCGTAGATTTTGGGGTGCACCGATAAGAAATCCTGGTGGTTAACAGGCCTCACGTCGGGGAGGCTTGCCCCCTGGGAACTCTCATCCCAAGAAGTTGACTGTGACTGGTCCGAAACGCTTGACACATTGTTTTGAAGCGTTTAGCTGAGGCTTGTTTAAAAAATAACGTGATCGCCCGCGGTGGTTGGCTCAGCTCCAGAAAGAGCGATCGACGCGCGGTGAAACCCCGCGAACGAAGACCCCGCTAATTCGTTACCGCTCGCCGTTTCGCCCGGCACGGGCGCGTGTTGCGTTCCACAGGCCTTAGCAGCGCTCTTGCTGCTGGAAGAAGGGGGCTCGTTTGTGTGCAAGCTGTTTGAGGTGTGGACGGAGCCCACGGCGTCCTTGGTGTATTTGCTGCATCGCAAGTTCCGACGAATCGCGATAGTCAAGCCAATCACGAGGTAAGTCGAGTCTTCGCCGAACGTGCTTCAAGGTAGGGGTGGGGGGGCGGAATCGGGTCAGGGAGAGGGGTTTACCATATGCAAACACCAGCCACGAGTGAAGACTGGGAAATATCCGTTATTTTGTATTTTTCCTTGTAAAAACCCAGCCCCCCCCCCCCTCCACATTTCCTTTTTCGAGAGTTTTATTCTTAGGGGGCGCCAACGTAATCGATGTACGTTAAGCGTGCGCTACGATTTCTACTCGGGGAATGGCGCCAGAGCACAGCGGTGCACCACTACCAGCGTAGAGGCGCTTTGCTTGTCCACACAGGCGCTCTTGGAAGCTGCCAACTGAAACAACGCGGAAACGCACCGTGCGAAAGGCCCCAGCCTTCGCCTTGCCCTCGCACATGTATGTATCCCTTGCCTTCTACCCTGCCATATTGTTTATGTTCGTTTTGGAAAAAGTTGCTTATAGAATGCGCCCCAAACACTGCACACACCGTTTTCCTACCCCCCCACCCACCCTCCGTCTCTGCCTCTCTCTCTTCTCCCTCCCCTTTCTCGCTTTCTCTCTCTCTCTCTGCTCCCCATTCCCAGTAGACTCATATTAGCCGCAAATACCAGGCATATCCGCCCGCTACCAATTGCTAAGAGGTCACCTAAACTACTGTCAGTACCGCTCGACCATTCCAAGGCTGGTGTTGCCGCTGCCGCTGACTCAACCGCGCGATGTTTTTTTTCCCGTTTTTTTTTGTTTTTCTCGCAGCCGACCGGCAAGCGGTGAGCGGTACCTAGTCTGCGTCGGCCTGTTACCCCCCCCGTTACCTACGAGATGTCGCTTCACGGACGACCTGCGCGCCAAGGTACATGCTCTACAGCGGCGCTCGGGCCACGGCCCAGCCGCCGCAAATTCTGGGTCAACCGGAGAGCTCCCAACATTCAAAGCTGGCAGGGGCAGGGGCCGTAGCAGCAGCAAGAGCAGCAGCAGCAGTGAAAACGGCAGCGGCAGCGGTGGGGTTGCTTGCCATGCTGTCGCGAATGGAGCGAGCGCCTTGGATGTGAGCTTGGAGATGAAGGCAGACGCTGGCTTCCTGTCGTTTTTGAGGTGAGTGAGCCGCGCGGAGTTTGTTTTTACACACGGCCGGCTAGTGTGTAGCGTGTGTTAGTCTCCCGCCCACTAACATGTAGGGTTCAGAATTGGATCATGTTGTACGAAATACCAGGTATTGGTTAGTTTAGCACAGCCCATATATATATATATATATATATTTATGTGTTTTTTTGCTCGAACTCCATGATAAGGTTCCTAGGGGTTGGGGTTGGGGTTAGAGCTACGGTTTAGAAAGGATATTTTAATGCTTTATGAACATTCCTTGTCATAGTGCTGGAACCACACGTTGTCCAGTCCCTAACTAGCTATTTCCGTACCGAATCCCATATATTAGTGGTGGGAGCGTGGTGGAGGGGACTTTGGCTATTCTAACAGTTGCGATTATACACGACAAAGTAAGCGTCGGAGGCATCTTAAGGCAGGAGTTATGCCCCCTGCCAGGAAGTGGGTGCACGGCGTCCGATATGTGTGTGTGTATGGCTGGAGCGCGTTGCGTGCGCTGGAGTAGTACCTTGCAGTAGGGTGTGCCGACGTGCTAGCGTGCTGGCCTGGTTTGACGGCACCGCCGTGTCGTGTTGATGCCGTCTTTGTATTGTGGTATTGGTGCCGTATTGGTGCCGTATTGGCGTCGTCTTGCTGTCGTCTTGCTGTCACCTTACGCAGTGTTGCAGCTTGTTTTCGAAAGGAATGTTGCTGCGTTTTGTGCGCCGAGGGGATGGCTTCAGCCGCTCCAAGACGCAGCATTCTCGCGCCCGTGGCTACTCGTGAGCTCGGCGCGCTGCTCCGCCTTTTTTTTTGTACACACGATCAGAAACTGCTGCTCAGAACTCGAGCAAAACAACGGCGAGCTGGTATATATGGCCGTGCCCACCTAAGAAACCCCGCTTATAATGTTGTGTGCCTCAGGCTTTCCAACGACCGGCTCGCAAGCCTCCAGACCCAGGCTTGCGCGCGAATAATTGACGTGGCTTCCAGTAAGCGAGGGCGTGCGTGGGCGTTCCGAGACAGCAAAGGACGGGTTGGGGATAGAGGAGGCGGCGTTCCATCGGGGATGGGGGACGGGGAGGGCGCCGATGAGGGAGATAGAATGGGCGATGAAGCGGCGTTGCAGTGTTTCAAGAAAGCGTGGCGCTTGGATAAACTCGAAGGTGTCAGCTTACGATGAAGCTTTCTTTGGGGCTCAAAAAAAAACAATCGGTTTTTTTTTACAGGGAAAGAGGTGTCGTAGGCAGGAGGTGGTTTTGGTCAGGAAGGTCTTGTATCGCGAGTAATTGCGTGCACGTAGGCATATACACCGCGTTGGCTTGGGAGATTAGTTACGAAGATTTGAGACCATTTCGCATAGTTCTACTATTTACGGGGGACCAGTAAACAGGACCTACGGTACACACAAAAACCTACCAAGTATATATTTACCTGTTTTTGCTAAAACATTTGGTCCTATTTACTATACGAGTAGTCCCCCGTAATAGATCTAGACGATCACTATTAATTGTCGAAGCCAGTTGGTTTTTCTTCTCTCCACAAGGAGTCGGTTGGTCTAACGAGTAGACAGTTGTCCCTGCTGTTGGAAGCCCGGGGATTGGGATCCTTGTCAACCAAAAAAGCGTTGCCTGTGTCTCTTGACAGCCGAAGGTGCTAAAGAGGGATTTCTCTAAATCCGATGAAAATCGACGAGCACTGGGAGTGCTCAATCCTCTGCGCGATAAGTATCAAGGGAATATGCCGCGGGTGCGGGGCAAGGTATAAATCATCTGTAGCCACAGCTTCGGTCTGAAATTGACGTTTTGAAGTTGAATATAACAACTTGCGGAATGCGAGAGATAAGAGAGGATTGCGCACTGCTGTACTCGAAAACACAACGTACTCGTCGCATACCATGAATAAGTGGGGCTTTGCTATCGGTGCGTCTGTTGATTACACCTGAAAGGCCGCCGCGATATGGCCCAAAGCATCTCGAGACGTGTGTTCCGCTCTCGCCCGTCCTGTCTGCGCCCCCACTTACCCCCCAGACTCACACCGAAGAACGTGGTTGAAAAGTACGTTCGCGTCTTGACCGCGCGCGGAGAGAGAGGCGGTGCTTCTGGGTGTGTGTGGAAATATCTGTTATACTGATGGTCGTTCGAGAACTACAACCCGAATGAATTGTTGCACAAAATGTTTGTTAACCGGGCGGCTAGATTGCCAAATCGCGGTGCTCAAGACACACGGCACCCCACGAGGTGGGAATTGACGCAGACCGCCGTTCCGTACGCAAGCTTTCGATGCCTGTATGGCCGTATGGGGTTCAATCGTTCGGGGCTGGGTTGGCTAGAGTCATGCCTTGGGGGGCGTTTGGACTGAGAATATGTCAAGACAGTAAACAAGTACCGAAAAGTTGACCTCATCGAAGAAATATTCTACCGAAGTAAATAACTGTGTTGCACTGTTGTGGGGCAATGCAGACCAAGCGACAGGATCGCCACAGCCAGTGTCGAGTCGATGTCTGGAGAGCAAGGAGTTTGCTATCTTGTTTTATCTTTGTCGGGAAAACATAGCCGGCCCCGACCAACTTCTTCGCTGCCATGAAAGCTTTGAATCGTCCAAATAATGTGCTCGTTGACTCGCTCGCGTCCAAAAGACGCATCGGTGACAGCACCAGAAGCCACTAATAAAAAATACTATTAATACTCGTAGTGACCGTCTTTAATTATCAGTCTTCAGCAACCTCCCACTGATTACATCAAAGTCTAACTCCAGCAACCAGTAACTGCGCATGTATAAACACGCTCACGCCGATACAACAACCGAGACCTATAAGATTTACGTTTGATCACAGACAGTCGATGGGCTCGACGTCTCTTCGACACTGAGTAGAGCCACAACGCACACAACAGTGCGTGCGACGTCCTACAAAACGTGGCGAAACCATCAACATGAGAACCCCCCCCCCCCCCTCGTTTGCCGTTTGCCTTGTAGCCGCATTTGTAGTGGCCCCTGTTGCAAGCGGCATATTCGACCCCATCTTCACTCTGACTGTCCCACCTGCAACGAAGAACAAGTGTAATATTAAGTCCATACGCCTCAGTCTTCGGGGCTCTTGCGCTCGTTGTACGTGATATGTGTTTACCAGGTGACCCTTGCAGTAGTCGTCTCCAGTCCAAGTACCTGAATTCGCGTGAGCTTCAGTATCTCATGTGTGTTGACCGTATCTTCGTGTCCTGCCCCCAGCTTCTCCGTGTTGATTGCCAAAACCCTTTCCCAGAGCTTTATCGCCTCGTTGTGTTTTCCCTGCGGACGTTTGACATGCAGGGAGATGCTAAACCAAGTCCAGCAAGAAAAACCGTACCCACAAAAAAGACATGAAGGTGAACACCAGTTTGTTCACTCAGCAACGCGGGGCTGAGCATGAACCTTATGCTGGCTTGAGTTAGCATGTTCAACCACAGAATATCAAATCACAAGCACATACGAGGCATGGCGTACCCAACTGTAGTGGACGCACAACTTACCGTGTGCGCGGAATTTGCTGCAAACTGTCGCCTCCTTAAGCTTCGACCATACCTGTGCGCCTTTTCGACTTCACCATTATGATACCAACTTGACAACACCTCTCCCGCGATCGCTCTGGCTCTTGTCAATTATTCAACAACTGCGCAAAAGCCAAACCATGGTGCCCAACTACTATAGTACAAGGGCTTACGTCCTCGGCTGCGCCCGACTATTAGCACCACAATTGCTGCAGGTTACTCGTACAAGATATACGTAGTACCCTGTTTTAGGGACTTCATTTTCCTTGCACCACGAGGAAACTTGCGCCAAGTTTCAGCCGGCCATCACCTGGTTGAACAACTAAAAAAGTCAAAATAGCAAAACATTTTTTTCTTTTTTCGCAACAAACGCCCTGAAAAGCGGGGGAGGATATCACATACTACGTGTCTTTACCAAGTCCGCGTGCCACAAGACATTAGAGACCGCGGGAAAAAAACGACTCTCACCTGCGCCCAAACCACACTCACCAGCTTGCTGAGCGTTGTGGCTAATTCTTGATGGTCAGGCCCCAGCATCTTCTCGTCAATGCAGATAACGCGGAGAAATAGACACTCGGCCTCCGCGTACTTCCCCTGCGGGTGACGTGGACTTGTTTGTGATTACTATTATTGTGCTCTTCGGCAACGGGAGTCGGCAATATCAGCAAGATCATCGAGTGATTGCGTTTGTCCCGGTATTGTTCGACGTCTGTAAGGCCCACGATGTCGAAAGGTAGAGGCTTCGTATTCCACTCGACTTTCAAACAGGGTGGGGGGGAAAGGGGAGTAAGTGCGCTTTGTTTGCCGAACTGCTGACAGCGCGATAAGCAGCTGGTATTCCGCCTGAAGAGCGTCAGTTTCGTGTGGGTGCTCGATGGAGAATGTGAGTGGCATGCAGCTGCCACAGGCGGCCACTATTACGGTGGACCATAGTAAATAGGACCTACGGTACACACACAAAAACCTATATATTCACCTATTTTTACTTACAATATTTGGTCCTATTTACTCATGTAGGTCCCCCGTAATAGCATCTGCGCAAGGTGATACATGAATGATAAGACCAGGATGTACAGCGGATGTGCAGGTGTGTAAACGAGTAGCTCTAACTCGAACCATCATCGCCATGGTAAGGTATTTTCCTGCTAAATGTGGCCTCAGAAAAAATGCGCGGGCTATGAAACCACAAAAACACATATTAGCACTCGGAAAGCGCTCTCCGAATTGCAGCTTGCAACACGTGCCATGCTTGACCTATTTGATACTGCCTGGCGTGTATGCGGTGCGTACGCATACTTTCTGTACCAAGCATTGCACTGGAAGCCCTCCGCAGGGAGGGCATTCCCTTGGGTTGCTCTAAAATTACAGTGCAGTTAGGTTGTTAGCGGTCCCGTTCCTCAATGCCAGCGGACCTAAACCGCACCGTGTTGGAATAAACCTGCGCTCTGCCATGCAGTAACGAAATAATCCAAAACGCCGTTTTGTAGTCGTGAACAATTTTTTGTTGCCGTTTCAAGCACTATTTAATAGTATTAACAGTAAGTTATAAACTACGACCGTACTTTGTTATAGGGTAAGTTTTTGATCTCACGTTGGCTCGTTGTCATAATCTAGTCCGTGGTCTCGAAAGTATACGTGACACATGCTATTTTAATCAGGTAGGGCTGTGAGTTGGCTGACTAACAGTCGCCAGCTAGTTATTAGTTGGCTAGGTATTATAGTTAGTTGCGGCGGTGCCAACTATCCAATTATTTTCGTATTTTGGTTTCCTTGTTTATAGGAAGGCTTGTTAAGTACGGCATTCGTATTTCCCGGCGACACCTAGTACCACCACGCCGCGAGCACAGACAGAGGTCTTCTGCACAGCAGTAGCCGTGACCACAAAATTAACTTACCATCTAGGATAAAGTATAGAAATCGGGGAACATTTTACTCTTTGATTTTTAATGTGGTCGACCAAATCTTCAAAAACAAAATCGGATTTTTTCCGGACAAAGTTGTGTGGGTAGGGTCGGGGTTGGAGCGTTTTGGGCTGTTTTAGAATTTTTATTTCCTACACTAATACTGGAACCACACGTGTACAACACCAAAGTCCCCGACTTGCAGTCTTTATCCTACAGTATGTAATATAATCCGACTACTGTGTTGGGGTAAAATACGGCCCCTTCTGCAACTCATGGCGGTCCACCAATGTTGCCTCCGGATTTCCCATTTCGCTTTTTCACAACGGCTAC
>JBBMKB010089085.1:0-11504 GCA_037833945.1 Alaria marginata
ATTCTCCTCGACCACAACCCCCCTCGATCTCCCCGCCGACCCCACCACCCCCCCCTTCCGCTTCTGCTGCTGTTTCATCGCGTTACCCCCTTTCTCGGCCGAAAACTGCAGCGCCGGGCTCCTCCTCCGAGCGCTCCTGCTTGTCGCTCGTGCCACGCGGGTGCCCTCCACAACCATCCGCAACGAACGAGACTCGAACAACTCCTCTTCCTCCGAAAGACGCAGGTCCAACAGGGGCAACAGCGGGGAAGAAGGGGACAACACACCACCATAGCCAGCGCGTCCCGCTGACGGTGGTAGCGGCGTAGGCCCGCCACCATACCCGACACGTCCCGTAGACGGCGGCGGCTGCGGCGTCGGCGATGGTGACACCGCACCACCCCGACGCGAAAACGCCTCCGCCCCAATCGCGCTACCGTTGATGGCAGGCGAAGCCGCCGTTCTCACACGCGATGACGCAGGGGCATCTTGCTGACCCCTCGAAACCGAGCGCGTCGCAACCATCGCCGCCGCGATAGGCGTGGCGACGGGAGGCGGCGCAACTACATCAACCGGATCGAACACCGCCGCCGGAGTTGTTTCATGCCCCCCCGGCACCGAGGTTTCAGGGGCCAAAACCTGGCGGTCGCGTCTAGACTTGATGAGAGCCACCCCGGCGCGGTATTCCTCCAGCAAAACGTCCCACCCGGCCCACAAACGCTCCTCAAGAGCGGAAAACTCCTTAGTCTCCACTGCAGCCTCTCCTGGGCTTAGCGTTGCCTCGGACGCCTCCGTGTCGCGCACGCCGGAAGCATCCAACGTCGCAAAAGCCTCCGCCGACGGCAACACCTGCACCAAGTCCCCACAACCAGCGACCTGGCCGCTCGATTCCTCATTATCCCCCTCGTCTGACCTCGACGGAAAGGCCAAAGGGGAAAGGCATATCCGGGCCAAGGGTGCCTCACAAGAACTGCCACCGTTATCCCCACTCACCCAAACCCTGGGGGACGACATAATGCTGTCTCGCGATGGATCCGTCGGGCCTGTGGTGGCTTGCACATGACCAGCACCGGCGGCGCTACCACCCCGGGTCTGACCATCCCCGCTCGGCGAGCCGTCGCCCCCACACTCTCCCCCATGGAGCAATTCAGCACGCTCTGGAGAGACAGTTTTAGGGGCGGCCGCTGCTTTCGGAGCGGGAGGGGACGCCGTTGGTTGTTCGGCAAACGGCGACGAAAGCGACGACGACCGGACAGCGAGGTCCTTGCCAGAAACACCGCTCAATTCCGGATTCGGGCAGTGGTCACGATCTTCATGAACGCTCGCCGTCATTGACACATTTGTCTCAACCGGCTCGATCCCGTTCAGTTCACAACTGAAAGGAGAAGGTGCCGGCAGCGCGTGAGCAGTGGCATCGCTGTCAATCGCAGGCGAGTCGAGGCTACACCTACCCGCAGCGCTTGAACACACACTCTCAGCGTTGCCAACGGCGCCAGCTACCACCAGAGCCCTTCCCCCCTCCAACCCACCACACCTCTCCACGTCATCGACTAAAGCAGCGCCGCCCCCCCCCTCCACCGGAGACTGTGCAGCAGCTGGCGTCATCACTTCCCTGTTTGCCTCCTCCCCCCCTGCCCCCCCCCCGACCCCGCCAACGGCGGCCGGAGTTGCAAACCCTTCCCCGTCCGCAGATCCCTCGAGCCCCACCTTCAACGGCATCGACGCTCTAGGCGTCCTCACTACATCTGCGCCCGCCTCTTCTACCGCGATGACCTGCCCCCCCGCGACAAGCTCCACTTTCGCCCCCGAGCGTGATGCGCCTTGGTCTGAAGCACCCGAGACTGTGTTAGCCAGCCGCCGTTCCGCCGAGAGTTTCCTCGCAGAGGCATCGACGTCTTCGTGACCCTCGCGACCCTTTCCAGTTTTCGTCGCTTCAAGGGTGCGCGCCGCCTCAACTCGTTCCGGTTCAAGAGGGAGAGGATGCGGGCTTAACACCACCGCGCTATCCGGGGTTGACCGAGCTGCCCCCGCCGGTAAAGCGGGGGGTGACGCGCTTGCGCTTGCCGCGGACGCACTGTTTTTCCCGGAACCCGAACTCGATTCGGCTGCCACCTCGGGGAGAGCAGAGGTGTTGGCCCTGAGCAGCGCAAACTCCCGAAGCCTAGCCGCTCGCGTGGCCTGGATGTGTTCGGTGTACATGGCCTTGTACACGTCAGGGTCGACCGGCGCTTTCGTCTCGCGGTCCTCGTAGCAGTAGCCGTCCGGAGCCGCCTTTCGCGAGATGACTCCGGTCTTTGCCTCCGCCGCGCGTCTCTCGTCCTGGGCGGCGCTATCCATCAGCTGGAACAGCGGCTGTACAAAAAACGTTTTGAGGGAAAGGGGGCGAGAAAAAGCGCAATGCATCAAGCTACAACAACAAAAAAACTCACACCATCGGCATGGAGTCGATCTACCCGGTGGTACGTTTCGTGTTGTTTTCCCGAGAGGTATTCTTCAGGTATTGTTCGCCTCCAGAGTTATGGGAGCCTGTTCTTTGACCACAGACTAGATTTATGGTGGTTCATGTAAGAACAACACACAGCATTGATTGCAAGGGGTCAAGTCGGGGCGAATTACTCAATGACCCGTGAAAGGGGAAGCGAAAACTTTCTAGCCGTGGAGCTCGCGACTATTTACCACAAGAAAACGTGCATCACATTACGAACGAGACACTATGCCGCCCCTAGCACAGCAGCAGGTATATACGTACGAGTAAAACTGGCGGTCTGGGCCAGGGGGTGGTTTATCTTTTGCTCGTTAGAAGGAATCTCCTGTGGGATTGCGCAGTTTTGCGAACTATTTAATAGTTAGTCGGACGAATACAACGTAACGCGCAAGATGACACGCCCCCTCGGACGACTTTCCATGGAACTTCTTCAAGCTGGTTTCTCGACGACGAGATGAGTGAAAAAACGTCGAGCGATGGATCTACGGAAAGATCTCGACGAAATATTTCCAAAACCACCAAGTTCGTTGTGTGAACTAGAGTTGTACCCAGATATGTCACTACCCGTTCGGGTACGAGTAATACCTAATACCCGCTGGGTAATTGGGCCCGGGTACCCGAGTACCCGGGTACCTGGTTATGTACGTGTCTTCGGTTCGATATATCCCCCACCATACCTCCAAAACCCATAAGAAACAACTTTTTGATAAAGAAACTGTCAGGATCTTCAACACACCCACACAAATCTGTCGTTTGTTGAAAAGTGGGAGGATTTATATCCGGGTACCCGACATGAGCGGGTACCCGGGTGTAGGGTACCCGGGTACCCGATATGACCAGGTACCTGAGTATCAGACATGAACGGGCACTCGGGTACCCGGGTACCCGTTTTATTTATGTCCGGCGTTAGGTGTGTGTTCCGAGACACGGCCGGCAGATCATCGTTTGACGCCACACGAGGAAAGCCACGAGGGCGGTGAACCGTCGGTTAGCGTTGTACACAGACCTTCATCGGGCCATCTGCCCGTTCGGAAAAAAACGATTCAAGCACGTCAATACGTACCGCAACTACAAACTTGCGTGCTATGAAGGTATATATATATCCCGCAACAGTTGCAAGCCCTCGTAAACACGTTACTTCCGACGACGGTGTGTAGACGATACCGGGGGGAAAAAACCGACACTCTACCTACGAGAATGTAAGAAATATCGGTACAGCAGGAATACCGTATAACACTCAAAATATGACACACGGACGAATTTCTAAGTTGATTTTTGTCAACAACGGGGAGAGCATAAACGCAGATCGACAATATATGTCTACGGACAGATCTCGACGACAAGATCTGTCCAAAGCAATCGTTTTCGTTGTGTGTGCCCCCCTCTATTCGGACAAAACGGGCTCGAAAAATCGTCCCAGACATATGTCATACGTGTTGACCTGGTCACGGTGTTACCTGGTATGCGGCAGTACGAAACCAGCCTGGTCAACAAAACAAGCACCACTACATTTCTCCGTCTTTATACATCCGGCGAGGTACGGCAACGGTCGAAACCCCTATATTGCTGTTTGTACGCTGTACAGATTCCTACCCGACTGTCAGACCCTCAACTCAGCCCACAATGTCAGACAAACGTGAGATAGGTGTAACACTTGTCCAAGGCCCCATGCCACTTGTCTACACGTCAATTTGTCGCTTGCGATCATATTGTCCTGCAATCAAGCTATTATTAGTACTACTGATACGCTATCGTGCGAAAACGACAGGACAACAACAATATCTTGACAACTACTCGTGTCCACCTCGCCTCAAACAGGGCACCCTTTGGGCAGACACAAACGACGGCAACGCAGGCCGGGACTGCTCTTAATTCCAACCCTAACCCTCCCTTGCTCGAATATTGTAGCCACAGACCAAAACAAAACACCAACACTTACATGGATGGCACAGCAACAAAACCCACCGCGACCCGCGACCCTCACCTTTATGCGTAGAACCAGCTCCCTCTTCTGCTCCCTGGTCTCGCGGACGACAGCCCGACTCACCAACCGAGGCATATCCGTCTCCTCCAACCCCCACTCCAAGGTATCCCCCGCGGCCTCGCACAAGACCCGAGCATCGTCCGGGGTCACAGGCGAGAGGCAGAAGCCCGTCAGGCAGAACAGACGCGCTGCGACGCGCCTCGCCCGCTGCGATCCCTTACCGGCCGCGTAGTAGGCTCGGACGAGCGATTTCGTCGAGTCCCCGCTGCCCGGGAGCCAGCCCCGCTGCGTTGCCAGCGGGCACGCCAGGCACGACGTGGCGTTGATCGAAGTAGGTGGGCACGCCTCCGCTGCCGTCTTGCCGCCCCCGTTACCACCGCCACCACCAACGTAGCCGGTCTTAGCGCTGCTCAGCTTAGATTTCACCTCGCGGTCTGTCGTCGTCGCTACTGTCGGAGGGGGGTTGGTGTCCCCATCGGCGGGGCAGTTTTTCTTCGGCGGCGGCGCGACCTCAACACTGTTGCCGCCAAGATCGCTTGCCGCGAAAGCTTCGGAGGGCATCAAGATGGATCTCCGTCGAGCGTTGCGGGACTTCTTCTGCTTAGCCGCGACCGGCGGCGGCGGCGGCGGCGGTGCCGTTGCCTGTGCCGATTCCGGCGCGGGTGCTGGTGGAAGCGCCCCTTCTTCCTCTCCCTTACCCCCGACGGGTGTGACGGTCGTGTTCACAGCAGGGCTAGCCTTGGTCGCCGTGGTGCTGCTGGGCGGCGCTCCCCTGCTTGTGCTTGTCAACGCCGGCGTGGAGCTGGTCGTGACGAGGACCGCGCCCGTAGTACCCGGTGACGCAACAACAACAGGCCTGTCCAGACCGGGTTGACGGTTCTCCACCCCCGTTGAGGTGTGGGCATCCTCACGGCTGCTGCCTTTCACGGTTTTCGCCGAACCCTGACCTTGGCCCCGACTTTTCTTGCCAGATCGGTATTTATCTGTCCCCACCGAGCTTGCCTGGTTCCCGAGCGAGCCCAGCAGACCGAGCGGTTGCGACGGGAGCTTCGGCTCCGGTGTCCCCCCAAAATCGAGTAGGTCGGCGATAGCGCTCGGGTCAGGCAGCCGGGCATCTTGTTCATCGCTGCCAGGACTCGGGGAGGGAGTAGTTTTTTTCGTAGGGGAACTTATGAGCGCCGCGTTTCTACCCCCTTCCGCTGCGGTGTCTACCACGCTGGCACCGCTGCTCACGGGGAGGGTAGCACTGCTAGCGCCGAACATAGGGATATTCGGGAAGTTCTCAGGGTCGTCGAAATCGACACCCGACATAAAGCTCTTGCTGCCTATGGATGGACTTAGGGTGCGTCGACGAGCGCGGTGTCTGCCACCGCGGCCACGAGCACGATCACCACCAGAGGGGTCAGAGGCCTCGGGCAGCCACGACGTGTCGAACGACGTCCCGACAGGGTTACCACCGCCTGGTATCCATTCCGAGGACATCTGTCAAGTGCTGCAGCGAGCACGGCACGCGGTAGGGAGGGGTTGCTACGTTGTTAGAGAGCCCGCCAGGTACAGATTCATCGATATAACTCAGCGAGTGTGCGCTATCTCTCTAACCTTTCCGCACTGTACGAAACCAGCTACATGCACCTATGCCAGAGAGGTAACTCACGTTATGTGACCGACGCCAGCAGCCAACAGGATGTCTTTCGCGCCTTGTCGCTCTCCTCTCTGTGGCATACAGAACCCCAACGGCAAGGAGTTCCATTTTATGAAAGCTTTCTTCATACGGAAATGGCGGCATAATTCACCCGGCCCAAGTTCCACCGCACAACAGGTTTACCAAGCACTCGTACGAGCGGAGAGCGGAGAAGCGAGCCTTGATGGTGAGTAACTCTGGTTCCGGCACCTGTATGCCTTGCAGTGCTTGCTAGGCTCTAGCCGACGTCGTAGTCGCATGCCCCCGACAGCGTGTAGCATCCGTAAGAGGAACTGCAGTTCAAGTGTTTTTTTCAGGCGCACACCGTATTTCCTATCTACTTCAAAACGAAGATATATTCTGGTGTGGGCACGTGGGCACCTCTTTCGTCCGCTAAAGGGAAAGCTGCGACCTCTCGCCACGGGGTACTGTTGGAAGAGAGTGTTGCCTGTCACCGACCCCACTACCTGCTGGCAGCTTTCGTGTTGAACTATTTCGTGCTAGCTCAGGAGGCGAGCCTTGCGGCAGTCGTTGCAAACAACGTTGCAAACGAAAAAGGTAGCACCATAGACTAATAACGACGTGCGAGACGACGAATCGGAAATCGAGACGGTTTTGGTATGTTTCAGGTTTGCAACACGACACCTACAGTAGAACATCGGGCGACCATTAGAGGCAAGACTGCCCCAAAGCGCCCGAGGCAACACTTGGCAGGCATCGAGGAGTCTCCTTTGTTTTCTATGGGTGCCCTCAGATGTGCCAAAATTGTAAATCACAAATGTCTCCAATTGTCTTTGCCAGGCATTTCGTCTTCGCCGGGCCTCAACGTGTGAGAACCGACCGTGACCAGGTACTCGTAGAACACCGCCAACAGCTCCTCTGCTGCTGAAAAGGCATTACGTACAGCAACAGCAGTAGCAGCAGCAGCAGCAGTAGTAGCAGCAGCAGCAGGAGCAGTACGTGCACACAGCAAGGAGCAGACAACCTACACACGGTAGTTTACCTCTTCCTTGTTTCACCCCTTTGTCGTGTTATTTACAGCAGTACTTGTGAGCCGTCAACTGTAACTACAGCGTCACATCACTCTTACGGGGGACCATATTACGGGGGAACGTAGTTAATAGGACCTACGGTAGACACAAAAACCTATACATTTCTCTATTGTTACTACCAATATTTGGTCCTATTAACTACGTTCCCCCGTAATAGTAAACAGGACCAAATATTGTTAGTAAAAATGGGGAAGTATATAGGTCATTGTCTGTACCGTAGATCCTATTTACTATAGCCCCCCGTAATAGAGGAGCTGGAAAACTGTCGTACAGCAGTTTACGTATATGCGTATGCACTGCTTCCGCTGCATCGAAGTCCCACGAAGTAACTCAGGTCGAGTTGCTCGATCCATCCCAGCTTTCGTACCAGATACAATGGTATACGACAGGAGCGGTACCCAGCAGTCCGCAGCAATGCTCGTATCTGGTACCATTTCATCTTTCGTGTACCAGGTACAATGGTACCGGTATACAACAGCAGCAGTACCCAGAAGTACCCAGCAATCTCGTATCTGGCACTATAGTGTTGAAGTGCGGTGTCTCAATAATATTTGCTCTTGTTTTTGTGTTTGCTATGCTGCCGTGCTGCTGTGCTTGGCGAAGGCTGTCGGCAGCGATAAGCTGGTGGGCACAGGCCTGCTGCTGGCGAGCGTCGCAATTTTCGTCTACTACACGCTTTGGGTTATCGTTCTGGTGAGCGAGCGCTTTCTCGCCTTTGCCATTGCCGTTTCTGTTGCTGTTGCTATACATACAATATCTGCAGCTGTAGCTGTAGCTGTAGCTGTAGCTGTAGCTTGTAGCTGGAGCTGGAGCTGGAGCTGTAACTTGTAGCTGTAGCTGTAGCTTGTAGCTGGAGCTGGAGCTGTAGCTGTAACTTGTAGCTGTAGCTGTAGCTGTAGCTGTAGCTGTTGGTGTAGCTGTTAATGCTAATGTTTATCTTGGCTTTGTTGGTGTTGGTGTTGATGTTGATGTTTCCCTTGGTCTTGTTGATGTTGCTTGTTGATGTTGATGTTTCCCTTGTCCCTGGCCGTGCCCTTTCACTCGCAAAAGCAAGCGTCCATGTAGCCTTGCGAGCTGTTTATTCCAGGTACCCAGTAGTGCAGTGCAACAGGGTCGCTGATGCTGTTGCTGTAACACATGCGTAGTATTCGAGCGACGGAACGTTACGTCGATAGCCGACGTAACCGTTTTTTATTTGGTATCAGTATATGCTGACCGCTGCTGTACGAGAAGCCAGGCGAATGATCTGCGGTACAGTGTACCTGGTACGGGTTCGACGTGAGGTTTAGCTTCTATCTCCTCAACAGCTGTGATGACTTTTTCAAATCGTTACGTAGCTTTGCACCTTCGTGTAGAGGAGTTGGAAATATGTTGTTGCTGGTACACTATCACATGTCGGCTCCCATATTCCGGGACAGAGCGGTCCGGTCGTCGGTGTTGCGTCGACCATGGCTGCAAGTGCAACGCGAAACGCATGAAGTATGTAAAACACGTATGAACTACCAGTACGTTCTTGGTTTAAACGATTCTTCCGTCTCACCAAAGAGTGTTCAGGTGTTTTTATAGACACACGGACATGCGAGATACCGGCAGACGGCGGGTTTGTTTAGCACTCAGTCAGCACCGCTTTGCCCCTCCCGATCTCTCCGTGTCGCGCCCGCCGTGTGTGTGTGTGCGTGTTTGTTTGTGTTCATGTGTCTGGTGTAGCCGTTTGTGGACACGTCGCACCCGGTTCAAGATTTCTTCCTGCCCAGGAAATACGCCATCGCGATCCCGACGGTGCTCGTGATCATCGTCGTCGCGCTCGTGGTGTCCTTCATCGGCCTCACCGTCATGAAGTCCGCGAGAAAGGAGAAGCAGAAGTCTGCGTGACCTCTTCTCCAATCGAAATGTCTAACCGACATTTTTTGTATTAGTGTGGTATGATACTCGTATGTATAATATATGCGTAGATCGACGTCATTTCGTTTTCCGTGTGTTTTTTTCAGCGTTTCGAGTGTATATTTCCGCCGTGGTAATTATTATTACGTCGTGGGATATTCCGTGGTGGGTTATCATGGGGACCACGATGGAAGAGGTTTCCTGCACGGTTTGTGAGCTCTGACAGGCAGTTCTTGGTGTGGTTCGCATGTATGTACACACCAGGGGACCAGTATCGGCTCCGCGCGCTGATTGTGCCCGAAGGTTGCGGGATATGCTGGATGAATTCCTGTAGGACTGTGTTCACATTTCGGAGGGAAATTACTTAGGAATTTGAGGTAAATATACGTTTCCGCACAGTGTAGTAGTAAAAGAGCTACTGTAAGTTCGTTTGCGCTGGGGACTTCGATCAATGCAACAACGAGCTGGCGTTGACGGCGCACCTTTTGTTGTCGTTGTAGGCAGCAGTTGCCGTACGATATGACATGTAGCGCGACGGGGTCCCGGTAGCATGATGCTGGCTGCGAGAACGTAGTGGTGTTTATTTTCTGGGTTATTTTCTTGAACCGTACGCTCTGACCTGCTTTTCTTCGGCGATACGAAGAGTGGGTGTTGTGACTAGCTAAGCAGTTGTGACCCCCCCCCAACAACCGTGGATTTTTGTGTCGAGTGTGGCACGAGGAGGCAACCGCCTCGCAATATCGCAACTCCCGAAAACAAGCAATCACTGATCACTCAGCCTCGCCCGTTTGGGGGAGAGTAGCCAGCAGGATGTCTCGCAAACAATGCAACACCAAATAGCGATTGCTTGCCGGACTCCAAGCAGAATGCCCCGGAAGTTTCATCTACCACATGATATGCAGCCTTAGTATTAGCTATATGACACATGCTACTAATAGTACGATAGAGGTGCATCAACCATTGTTTTTTTCTGGGAACCTGACTTTTAGGGCGCACTAAACCTCACCCAAATACTCCTTTTGAGTAACCTGAAAGTGCACCCCGATGAACAAACCCATGGCCTAGGTATACATAAAAATCTGACTGAAAAAAAAGAGTTTTTCTGGCGATTTTGGGTTAAGGAGCCCCGTCATTCAGAAACAAAAAGCCAAAAAGTGCTACCTCTATCGTAGAACCCGTCATGTACTGGCGGCGGCAACGGCTGACCAAGTGGTGCAGTGCCACACGCCGTTCGCCATTCTTCGCGTAAAAAAAAGGCGTTCTACCGTTCACTTTCGACTGCTCGCCATTTTCTGCCCGCCTATTGCATCGCTAAACACGATCAGCAAATGCACGTATTAGTACCCGGAACACCCCTCTCTTATTTGATTCCTTCCTGAATTTGAAGGTACACAGCCGCCGCGCGAACGGAGACGACGGACTATGAAGGGCGTGTACCGTCCAGTTCGGTTAACTATTAAAAAATAGTGGTTTTGGTATTCCCGTGCTGTTACATGTAATGCTGCTATTGTATGTACTACTCGTACGGTGTGTGCGCCCTGACAATAATAGCAAACAGAAGAACGGTTACCGGCATCTAACATCGTCTTTTCGCTAGAACTGCGCCCACCCATGTTTTTGGGACCGATATTAAAACTTGGAATAAGAGTTGGCTATTGGGCACACATCCACCAAACTACATGCTCTCTCTGTCTCGCCGCGGGAGAGCAAGGGCTCCTATATACTGGTAGAAATCTAGATTTCAGATACAGCCTCCAGCCCGAACAGAAACAAACGTATCATATGATACGTACGATACGCTCTACCGTTTGCTTCGACTCCGTCAGCTAATATACGTGTTCAATGTGTGGACGCGGAGACAAAAAAATTGGTCCCGGAATGAATGAAATATGTAATATTTCCATGAATAATTCCATTTTGTTCAAACTGTTCCGAATACGCGATTCTGGCAGTTTTCACACTTAGCCCCCTGTATGCGCTCGCTCCCCACGGCCCCTTTTTGCCACGTTCGCGGACACTGATTGATGCTGCCCAGCTGACTGAGCTTGCGATGCACTTCTGATTTATGATGTAGATGCAGATGCCGTCGTACGTATATTATGTTATTAAATGGAATCCCCATCACGTACAAGCTGTGCACGTAAAGAGTCAGCCCCCTTCGACTCGAACTTAAGAAAACACATCCTCTCAGCTCGCTCAGCTGTGAGATCGAGGATTTCGTCGAAACTCATATACCTGGTGCCCGAGTGGTGTCTGTATATATACCAGGTATTTTATATTATATATTTCTTTGCAATCTTGTCGGATTGGCCATCAGGCAGACACAACACCACCAAGCGAATGTCACACGATACCCACCCGTGGTATATTAAGAAAAATAAAAAATACGCTTCAGCTGTGAGATCGATAAAAAGGGAATTTCGTCGAAACTCAGCTTTGCAA
>JBBMKB010089096.1:0-11503 GCA_037833945.1 Alaria marginata
TAACACCTTACGTTCCTCCTTGTACAGTTCGCATTCTGCCACTAGGTGGGTTCTACTCTCTTCTGCGTTACCACACGGGCATCTCTGTTCACCTTCTTCCTCCTCCACCCGACTACTGGCATACCTCTTCCTTCTTTCTGGCAGGTCCAGGCCTCTTACACGGAAACGCAGTTTCAGCGTTTTCGCGTAGTCTATCGGGCCGTGCAAATACTTTTTCATCCCTTTCTTTTATTTTAACCCCCCGTATATCTTTAAATGTTCTTCCTCATTCACCTTTTTTCTTAGCGCTAGCCTTTCCGTTACTTGTATCCTTTCTTTTGTTGCTGTCTTGTACCCCCCAAACTTCTCTATGGACAGTATTTCTTCTTGGTTTCCTCCTAGATCCTTCCATATTTTGTCGGCTGTTACTTTCTTCCATACCGCCCTATCAGCTATTGCTGGCAACCTCTTTTTTGGCATTTTCCTTACTTTGTATTGCCATGTCAACTTTCTCAGGTCTCTATTTGTTTTCATAGGGGGGGGGGAACGCACGTGTTACTGTTGTTTTTTTGGAAATGATATATTTAGAGCGTTATTCCGAGAACGGTTTGTCGTGGGCATTGTTTGCCATTTTACGGTGTATCTCGCGCGAATGTGGTCGCGGCGACAGCGGCGAATTCGGTGGCATCGCGGTGGTTTTTCGGCGGAGAATGCGAAAAGCGCTTGGCTATCTTGCCACCAATCAAATGCACTACTGTTTGCCGGGAAACGGTAAGAGTGTAACTCTGCAGTTATTTTATTGGCACTCGATAATGGGGAACATGTGCTTCAACGCTGGCCTTTCACAGGCATTACCAGGAGGTAGCTCTGCTCTCGGAGGCTCCCCGCCATAAAATCCAGAGTAAGACAAGACCAGCCCGTCGCACCACCCCATGGGTTATAGCGCATACCGTATGTGGGCCCGACAAATAGGACACTCAGAACACGGTGGGGAAAGTTTTGGAAGGACTCAAACCCATGGTTTTATTCCAATGTTTATCCCACGGTAGGGATTGCACTTTTTGGGGTCAATCGTCCCTGAGCGATTGAGCTCCTGAAGTGACGAAATACCGGTTGGTATACTTATTGTACGAGTGCATGTTTTTTCGGACTAGCGGATAGGCATGTTGATCGGGTTGAGCGAACGAAAACCTTGGAAGTCATGTTTCGGTTGAGATATTGATTGCCTGATGTCAGAAGCTTAGGGACTTTTGCCGCACCTCTACCGTGGGATGTAAGTATTGGTTAACGTTGGGCATATAGGATATATTATTTACACTTATCAGTAGTTTGTAGAGCCTTCGCCCCCTGGCACAGTGCTTTCATCCAACTTTATATTCGTCTCGCAAACCAGGAACCTTGCATTTCTTTGTGCGTTCGGTTTTCGGGAATCTTCGCTGACCTACGAACACTGTTCAAGTTCAACAGCAAACAATCGGATTTTAATTTGTTTGGACACATCGGGCTAAGCCCAGCAGTGATAATAGAGGTTCGTCGGGTTGCATCGGTCCCCCGTAATAATAGTATCTAGAGCTCCTCAAGTAATGATCATCCTCAGAAAAAACGGTGCGCCCTTTAGAGTTCCGTTCGTGAGAGAAGCTCTCTGTTAATAGACCCCACCCAAACACTTACCTGGAGATCAGATAAAACAATCCCATGGCCTAGGTATGTTACATCAATGTTGCATCGTTTACCCTCCGACAGGATTCCAATGATTTTAAATCGTAGCTCTGTTCGGTGAGTAACCCCGTCTGTCAGACTTAATTTCGCCGAAACGCGCTGCCACATTGTCGTGACTGTGCTGCCTCTCTCCGATGCTCACGCGGTCGCCTCGCTCCCGTCGCCGACGCGTTCTACGATAGAGGTATTACTAGGTATTAGTATAGCACTTTTTTTGCCTTTTTACTCTTTGGATGACGGTGCTCCTTAACCCAAAACCGTCTGCATGTCATTCTTTTTTTGCCATATGCTTTTTAGATATAGATGGGCCACGGGTTTGTTGATCGGATTGCACTTTCGGTTTGCTCAAAATCACTTACTAATAGTATAGAGCTCCTCAAATGAGAACCCTCAGATAGCAAATACTAGTGGTGCACCTCTAGTGTAGAATGCGTCCGCCTTTTGGAGTAATCCGATCGTAGGGGTGTCGCAGAAGTGCCTGAGCTCCCAGCATGAGGAGGTCCATATATCACCCCCGAAACATGACTTGAAAGGCATTCATTCGCACAACAACCCGACAGGCATTTCTATGCGCTAGTCCCAAAGAAACCATACTCGGAAATATATCGTATTGACCGGTAGTTCTCCACTTGACTAGCTCAACCGGTCGGCGTTTGGAGTCATCCGAAGGTAGGGGTGTCGCAGAAGTGTCTGAGCTCCCGGCATGAGTAGTTCAATATATCACGCCCGAAACATGACTTGAAAGGCATTCATTCACACAAAAACCCGACCGGCATTTCTATGCGCTAGTCGCAAATAAACCATACTCGTAAATATATCGTAGTAACCGGTAGTTCCCCACTTGAAAAGCTCAGCCGACCGATACTCGTAAATATATCGTAGTAACCGGTAGTTCTCCGCTTGGCTAGCTGAACCGGCCAGAAACGTTCGGCCAGAAACTCGGGACCCCTGAATCGTGGGCCGACTCTTCGGAAATGCCGTTGTTTCTTGAACCAGGTCTCTGTGCAAGGGGGCCGCGCTGGATGGCTTGTCCCGCCCCCTGCGGTTTGTGGCCAGTCGCATCTCGCCGACATCGTGGGTTGCTGATGCCCTCGTGCTTTTGGCGCGGTTCACCGTGCGGTATGTGCTGCTGCAGCCTCTCTGCTTTGTCGGTGTCTACCGGCACAGCTTCGGCGAAGGTATGTCGGCAGAAGGGTAGCTCTACGGTAAAGGTCCCTCTATAGTGCCGGTGACGCGTTCGACGTGTTCCACAATAGAGGTAGCACTTTTTGGCGTTCTTATCTTCTGGATGACGGGGCTCCTTAACCCAAAATCTTCGGATTGTCGTTCTATTTTTGCAATATACTGCTACGTATATATATGCCACGGGTTTGTTCATCGGGTTGCGCTGTCAGCTTTTGCTCAAAATCCGTTTTTCGGTGAGGCATAGAGCTCCTCAAGTGAGGAGCTTCAGAAAAAAGACACGTTCTACGGTAGAGGTAGCATTTTTGGCGTTTTTATTTTCTGGATGACGGGGCTCCTTAACCCAAAATCGTCCGAATGTCATTCTATTTTGGCATTTTGCTTTGTATGTATAGATGGGCCACGGGTTCGTTCATCGGGTTGCACTTTCAGTTTGCTCAAAATTATGTTGTATGTGAGGGTATAGAGCTCAAGTGAGGAGCTTCAGAAAAAAAATGGTGAACCTCTATCGTAGAAGGTGTCAAAACATGCTGTACCTCTATATTGTAGGATGCGTCTAAATATACGAGTCATCCCACAGCAGGGGTTGCACGTTTTGGTGTCAAACGGTTCTGACAGGTTGAGCTCCTGGAGTGAGAAACTACCGGTTTATGTTACTAGGAGTGTATTGTTTTTAGGACTAGCGGATAGAAATGTTGATCGGGTTGCGCGAACGAAAACCTTGGAGGAGTCATGTTTCGGGTAAGATATTGAGCTCCTCATGTCAGGAGCTCAGAAACCGATTGCCCCACCCCTACCGTGGGATGCCTGGTCAGAAGGGTAGCTCTACGGTAGAGAGGTCTTTCTACAGTGCCGGTTTCCCCATATAGTGCCGGTAAAATCGATTGCGTCGAAGTTTTGTCAATACGGTGATACTACAGTAGAGGTGCCTCTCTAGACGAGAGCCGATTGATTAGTGCCTGTTTCCCCATATAGTGCCGGTGCTTTCGCTTGGCTCTGACCGAAACAAAACGAAGTGGCGATATGCGGAGTAAGCCCAGTTGCCGCTATAGTGCCGATATTTGTGGCAGGCACATACCGACAATATGGAGGAGACCGCTGATTTGGTATCAAGCTAGGCTATAGTTTAAACATCGATGGTGCGACGCATTGTCGTTTTCCTTGTTCAACATTCGATCCACTAGCTTCATTGGATCGCGTAGCTCGATAAAAAAACGAAACAAATCCGAAGCATAAATGTTGGAGAGCGAGCTATATATATGTATGTGCTGCTGCAGCCTCTGTGCTTCATCGGTGTCTACCGACACAATTCCGGCGAAGGTTCGTCGGACAAGTTGCACTACTGTGGCTACTGTGGGTGTTCGCCATTGCTTAATAGGTTGTTTCAATGTTGATTAAGTCCGTGACGCGTTCTACGATAGAGGCACCGCTTTTTTCGGCAGAATGTTTTTCTGACTGACGGGGCTCCCTAACCCGGAAGGTCATTATTGTTTGGCATTAGGATTATTGTGTACACCTACAGTAGGCCATGGGTTTGGTGGTCGAGTTGTAGTTTTCGTTTACTAGAAATAGGTTTCCGTGGGTGAGGTATACCTCCTCAAGCAATAAACATCCTCACAAAAATCGATGGGGCACCTTTACCTTTGCATGGGGCTTATAAACGATGCGATGGGGATCGCCGGGTCGTCGTTTTTGTCCCTGGCGGCTTCAAGCCCCCCTCGGCTGAACTGAACTCCTCTTTTGAAAAACCCCCCCCCCCCCCCCCCGTGTGGTCCTTTCCTTTGTGACAGGTGTTC
Organism: Alaria marginata; assembly: GCA_037833945.1. Classification (NCBI taxonomy): domain Eukaryota; class Phaeophyceae; order Laminariales; family Alariaceae; genus Alaria; species Alaria marginata. The sequence goes on from JBBMKB010089096.1 coordinate 4,677, forward strand.
GCCACGCCAGAGCGATGCTGCGGACACACGGGCGCACCCTCCTCATCAACGACGCCTTGGTGATCGCAGCGTTGTCCTTTCTGTGCCTCGCGGCCTCCGCTATACCCGCGATTGTCACCGTTGTGTGGGTTGTGCAGCACATCTGGTCGCCTGTGCCGGAACCAAGTTTCGTAGGCACTGCCTCCGTTTGCAGCATGATAACGGTTTTCGCCACCGCGGAGGTGGTCCTGTACGCCTCCAAAGCGGTCTTCGTCTGCTTGGTGCAGGTATAGTCTTCTTCGAATATCCGCTTGTCTGTGTGCGGTTCGTGTTCACTTACTTTATTTTCTTCCCAAAACGTTTTAGCTAAATTTCAAATTTCTATCTCTTTTTTCCGCCAATTTTTACCGCCACTGGCTCGCTGCAAAAGTCATATTTACTCTAAAGCAGATAGCAAGCAGAGGGTTGAAATTCCTCCTGAAGCGTGCGGTATGATAGAGCTCACCTAACTCGAGGTGCCACACGAAACGGATGGGAGAACCCCTACGGTAGCATCGGCCGGGCTACTCGCTCGAATGGGTACCCCTTCCTGAGGCACGGAGTAATTCACACATTGGACGTATCATCGAGCCCGACTTTGATGATCTGCAGTAGATCGTTTAGAAAGACCTGGGTGGTCTAGCCCATGTTGCCGGGTGGGAGCCGTACTATCTGCATGATTGATCACAGGTTTTTGGGGTTGGATCCGTACTCGACATACACAGATCTCGCACGATATCGTATACCGGCAGCTTAAGGGTCTGCCGTGGATGATCAAGGCTTTGTAATATGTTCGATGTGTCGAACTATTCGTTACCCCTGCGGTACCCCTGTGTGTTGCCGTATATCACTTTGCAGTGTATGGACGCTGTGGGCGCCGCCGTTGCTTCAACCAATTCGGATGCACCGCTATCGCAACACCCGTCTTTTGTTTTTGTGTACTGTACGAGTATTCCACGCTAGGCGGAGCTACGGCACGGAGGGCGTTATGTTTTTTCTGAGGCACTTCAATTGAGAACCCTACACCTCACCCAAAAACAAATTTTGATTAAAAAAAAAAAACAAAGTGCACCCCGAAAACAAAACCCATGGCCTAGGTATACCGATCTCGAGTGAAGTGCAAAACAATAATTGACGGGTGCTACGATAGAGGTAGCACTTTTTGACTTTTTTGTTTCTGAATGACGGGGCTCCTTAACCCAAAATCGTCGGAAAATTCTTGTTTTTCAGTCCGAGGTTTTTTGTTTACCTAGGCCAAGGGTTTGTTCATCGGGTTGTACTTTCAGTTTAGTCAAAATCAGTTGGTGGGTGAGGTTCAGAGCGCCTTAAAGTGAGGATTCCCAGAACAAAACGGGCGCACCTCTATCGTAGCAGGTGTCAATTTATTTCTGCGATTTTGGGTTAAGGAGCCTCGTAATTCGGACGACACAAATACCAAAAAGTGCTACCTCTATTTTTCGCAAGCGTCGTCTGCTGCCCCCCTCCGTACGCTGTCGTCCGGCGTTTGCACCGACACTAACGCAACCAACCCCCCGCCAACAACACCCCATCCGACTGCTCTACCCATTGTTTGTTGGTTGTACTGGCTGTTACATCGTACTGTTTGTCGACTGTCCTTCGTACGTGTTGATTGTGTACTCCTCGTGTGTATCTGTTGCTGCAAGGGGCCCGATCCATTGGCGGAAGATCACGATCAACCGCCCCACGACAAGCTATACAAGGCCTGGCGAGAGTTGCAGTGCCAGCACCCGCCTACAAGGGTGTCTCGAGGAGAGATTCAGGTCTAAGCAAGGGTACACCGGCGGGTTATCCCACGGTGGGGGTTGCACGTTACGGGCCAAACTTTTCTGAGCGGTTGAGCTCCTCGAAGAGTGAATGAAAACCACCAGGGTGGGGGGTGAGGAGTGGATGGTGGGGGGTGGCGGGGTGGCAGTCAATACGATCGGTTTTTTCGAGTATATTACTTTTGGGGCTAGCGCATAGAAATGCTGGTTGGGTTGCGCGATCTCAAATGTTTTTGAAATCATGTTTCGGGTGAGACAAGTTGAGCTCCTCATGTTAGGAGCTCCCCAAACAATCTGCTGCACCCCTACCGCAGGAAGGCCCTGGGCATAGACGCTGAGCTACTCGGGTACACGCGTGACGCGAAAGAGGTATAGGGCACTTTTTAATTTTTGGCCCGAATATTTTGCCTAACGGAGCCTTTCCACTGGAGACGTAGCGCGATGATTTTGTTGGATGTTTACAATGTCATTCGACGCTCTACGTTAGTGGCAGCATTGTTTGGCGTTTTTAGGTTCTGAATGACGGGGCTCCTAAACCAAAAATCGTCGGGAAGGCCGTTTTTTCTTTGCCATATGCTCTTTTTTGTATAGATGGGCCACGGGTTTGTTCATCGGATTGCACTTCCAGTTTTATCAAAATAAGGCTATTTTGGGTGAGGGATAAAGCTCCTCGAGGGGGGAGCTCTAGAAAACGAGTGCTGCACCCCTATTATCGTAGGAAGAGTCCTTCGTCGTACATCTAGGTCAAGGGATTGTTCATTGGCATGCACTTTGGAATTTTATTACGCAGAGTCATCCCACGGTAGGGGTTGCACTTTTGGAGGTCAAATGTTCCTGTGTTCCTGACCGGTTGGGCTCCTACAGTGAGGAACTTCTAGTCGGTATGATCATTTTACGAGTGGGTTCAGGACTAGGGGATACAAAATATCGATCGGGTTGCGAAAACGAAAATCTTGGAGGTCATTTTTCGGGTGAAATATTGAGCTCCTCTTGTCAGGAGCTCAGTAACTTATTGCTGCACCCCTACTGTGAGATGACTTTACATCCAGGTCATGGGGTTGTTCATTGGGATGCACTTCGGCAGTATATTACGGAGCAAGGGGATGGTAGGGGGGGTGTTATGCCAAACAGTTTTATCTTCTTCCGGGTTTGGGACGCTCGCCTGAGTGACTCTGCTCGTCACCGACCAACAGGCGTTCGGCGATGTTTTTAGGGTAGCGAAGACAACTATTATATGGCGGTTTCATATCGCAGCGACAAAACAGCACCATATCTTAAGACCACAAAGAGATCGGGGGGGGGTCACTCGAATGGGTGACCCCAAGCCACTGAAGAAACCAGACCCAAAAATGACCCCCCGACTTGTACAATAGTAGTAGGTGGGTGGAGGAGGAAGAAGGTGGCGCAGAGGTGCCCGTGTGGCAGCACAGACGAGAGTAGAACCCACGACGCATCCCACGCTTCACCATTAGTATTTGCCTTCTAAGGGTCCTCGCTTGAGGAGCTCCATACCCTCGCCGAATTTCCGATTTTGAGCAAACTGAAAGTGCAATCCGATGAACGAACGCGTGGCCCACCCATACAAAAAAGCCTAATGCAAACAGTAGAATGACATTCCGACGATTTTGGGTTAAGGAGCCCCGTCATCCAGAAAATAAAAACGCAAAAAATGCTACCTCTATCGTAGAACGCGTCCCACATAAAGCAGGGGATGCGAACACTGTACAAGGTGGGACGAAATGTGTTGGAGGAGGAGGTGAGGCAAATTGAAGGGTGTAACATTGAAAAGTTTGATCAGTACATTAGACAGTAGCAAGAGAAGAATAGGCGCGACAGATGGTGGCCCCAAACGGCCAAAACAGAAGAGGATAAGATATGCAAACAGGTTTCATGTAATTTGTGGAAAACACGTGCTAAGCGCCCAAACGTTGGAGGTGTCTCTCTGAGGAGTAGGAACGGTGCTTCGTCTCGAAAGGGATGCGTGACCAATTGCCAAAGGACTAAGGCCAGCAACAAATGAGTGCGCCACCCCCCCCCTCCTGTAGCCTTGCCCCACGGTCAGGGTGTGGGGGAGGTGTGAAGCTCATCAACCGGAAAGCCTCAGAAAACAAGGGTACACGCCTACTACCGTTGCCCGCGCTGGTACCAAGCTTGATTGTTGGGCTTTGACTCGGGTAGGTTTGCCCGGGTACCGTCGAGGCCATTATACACCTTATAACTACAACAGGGGTACGAGTAGCTCTTTTTGGGGAAAATATTGTCTGAATGACGGGGCGCCTTTAACCAAGTAGCCGGAAGGTAGCTAATTATGTTGGGTATACTATGTTTGGTATGACTAAGCCGTGGGTTTGTTCGTCGGAGTTGTCCTTTCAATTTGCTAAACAGTTCAGCATGTTTGGGTGAGAGAAGTACGGAGCTCCTCCAGTAAGCAGCCTTATAAACAAAAGACTGCAGCTTCACCGTAGCATGTCTCTATTTCAACCATACCAAACACACCGTTCGCGTCTATAAGACACGTTCTACGATAGAGATAGCACTCTTTGGCGTTTATATTTGCTCGATGACGGGGCTCCTTAACCCAACCTCGTTGGAGTGTCATACAGTTTTGGCAATGCCCTTTTTTTGCATAGATTGGCCACGGGTTTACTCATCGGATTGTTTGACTCATACCCGGGTAGGTGCCCCTGGATACCCTCCAAACAGTAGACGAATGTTACGACGACAAAGTTGTAACTTTCTGGCGGAAAACGTTTTTTGAATAACGGGACTGATAAACCCAAATCGTCGGAATTTCGCAATTATTCTGAAATATGTTTCGCTGCATCACTAGGCCGGACCATCTTTACGGTAAGGACGTACTCCTTTTTTTTTTTGCACGTTTGGGTTTGAGGCGGTCGCCGGAGTGACTCTGTACAAGTCTCGCTGAAAACAAACTGCCAAGCCAAATTTTTGCGCGGCGTCGGTAACCGTCCCATGTTGGTTTCATGTCGATGAAGAAGTCAGCGCATAATTACAAATCTGTCAGAAACAGGGGGGTCACTCGTGAAAGGGACCCTTCGCCATTGCAACACGAGGTCGCGAACGGGACCCCCCTAACGTAGTCTTGGTCGCCATGGAGTGTTTCATCGGGGAGCATTTTCAATTTTCCTCAAACTAATTTTTGGGCTCGACACGTTCTACGATAATAGAGGTAGCACTTTTTGGCGTTTTTATTTGCTGGATGACGGGGCTCCTTAAACCAATTTCGTTGGAATTTCATACTACTTTGGCAATGTCCTTATTCTGCATAGATGGGCCACGGGTTTGCTCATCCGATTGCGCTTTCAATTCGCTCAAAATCAGTTTTTGGGTGAGGGTATAGAACCCCTAAAATGAGGAGGTCCAGAAAAACCATGCTACACCTCTATCGTCGAATGCGTCGCTCGCCGACGTACAGAGCTTCTCGCGTAGAGATCCTCCGAAAAAACAAAACAAATGTGCACCTCTACCGTGGCATGCCTCTAAGCCAAAAACAACAAAGACGACCTTCAGTTATATAAACGAAACCGCGACGAAGGGGGAAATAATGTCCAAGCCAGGGTATTCCGACATTTCCTCTCAAACGACCCACGGAGTAATCCCACGGTGGGGGTGCAGCAATACGTTTCTGAGATCCTGACGTGAGGTGCTCAATACCTCACTCGAAACGTTACTACCAAGGTTTTCGTTTTCGCAACCCGGTTAACATTCTATCCGCCAGTCCTAAAACAAATGCACTCGTAAAATGATCACACCAACCGGTAGTTCCACACTTCAGGAGCTCAACAGGTCAGGAACGTTTGACCCGAAAGAGTTTCTGCCGTGGGATGCCTCCACAGCAGTACCTACCCTGTTGGTTTGGTTCATTCTCGGAGAGACATATACCCGGGAGGTGCTTTTGAGACACATGCAACGATAGAGGTGCGCCCGTTTTTTTCTGGGGATCCTCACTTTAGGGCGCTCTGAACCTCACCCACCAACTGGTTTATGAGTAAACTGAATGTGCAGCCCGATGAACAAACCTGTGTGGCCTAGGTGTACAAAAACATCGGACTGAAAACAAGGAGTTTCCGACGATTTCGGGTGAAGGAGTCCCGTCATCCAGAAATCAAAACAAGCCAAAAAGCGCGTAAAACCCGTCTTCTTGAAGAAACTACACAGTCCTTTTAGGCCATTTTACTTTCTGGATGATGGGGCTCCTTAACCCAAAGAGTCATCCCACGGTAGGCGGTAGGGGTGCAGCAATAAGTCCCTGAGCTCCTGACACGAGGAGCTCATTGTGTCAACCGAAACATGAATTCCTAGATTTTCGTTCGCGCAACCCGACCGACAACATGTCTATATCCGCTATTCCTACAACAAACGCACTCGTAAATTGATTATACCGACCGGCAGTTCCTCACTTTAGAAGCTCAACCCGTCAGGAACCTTTGGCCCCAACAAGTGCAACCCCTGCCGTGGGATGACTCCAAAACCGTCTGAAGAGTCATCCCACGGTAGGGGTTGCACGTTTTTGGGGTCGAAAATTCCTGGCCGGCTGAGCTCTGGAAGTGAGGAGGTTCCGGTTGGTATGTTGGTTTTAAGAGTGTAGATGTTTTAGGACAAGCGGATAGAAATGTTGACCGGGTTGCGCGAACGAACACCTTGGAAGCCATGTTTCGGGTGATATATTTAGCTCTTCATGTCAGGAGCTCAGGGACTTATTGCTGCACCCCTACCGTGGGATGATTCTGAATGTCATTCATGCTATGGATAAACGCGCGGCGGGAGTATCGCGCAGCTTGCAAAGGTGAGTATCGACCGTCGATGTTTTAAAACGAACTCACACCTGACGTATTCGAAATTCTTTCGACCGAATATGTTTGTTTATTTTGTACCCGTAGACGCCAGGGACGCATTCTACAATAGAGGTGCAGCATGTTTTTTCTGAACCTCCTCCTTTGAGGAGCTCTAAACCTCACCGAAAAACTGATTTTGAGCACACTGAAAGCGCAATCCGATGAGCAA
>JBBMKB010089107.1:0-11502 GCA_037833945.1 Alaria marginata
ATCACACACAGCTTGCAAAGATGTGTTTCGACCAAAACATTTTCGATCTCACAGCTGTAGTGTATTTTATTTTTATTTTTGTAATATAGGCAGGGTAAGGCCAGCGATCAAGAAAAATAACAGGCAAACCGAAGCAAAGCAAATAATAGAAACCAAAAGCATCCTCCAGGTAGTCGCAGCAGTTAGTTTGTGGTACGATATATAATAGGTTCTACCTACTAGTTAGTCGATCTGCTACCGTTCTACCCTGTCTACCGTCTCCGTCCTGCTTTCGTCAACCATGCACCGGAGAGGACGCGTCAAACAATACGAGACAAACAAATCAGGCTCGCCATCCGCCCACGCCACAAGACTCCCATCATAAGGACAGTTATTAATAGTTGTAGAAGAAGAAGTTTTCAGCTCTCGGGAAGACGCTGGTTTCGTCCGTTTCTGGGTCGCACAAGCGCCAAAGGGGCCTAAATCGAACCGACACATACTACATATATCATCCACATACCGGTTAGTAGACTAGACTGTAGAGTTGGCGGTTTCGCCTAAAGTATGGTTGACAGGATAGCAAAGAGGCCAACAGCCAACACAACGCAAAAAATAAAAAATACCGGTAGGCTTCACGTGTGTATCTACTGTATCTGTTTCAGACGTTTCACATGCCACACCATCATCAGCCGTATTAAAGTTTTCGCAAGAAGCAAAATGCTGTTCTGCGATGCCCCGTTGAACGAGGGGTGTGGGCTGTGGCATAGGTGCCAGCCACCAGCTGTACGTGTACGGTACTTCTCGCTGCTCGTCGTAGCTCTGTACGCGTGTACACGTGCATATAATAGAGTACATCAGTAGTATCTGGTATCTGGCACACCGTGCATATCATACCATGCGAATGAGACGTTACGTACGATACGTTCGAACGTTTGCGTTGAACGCAGGGTTATGAACGACAGACGGATTTATTCCGCTCCCTGTTTACTTCGTACAAATCTATCCCGCCGACAACGCACGGAGTTGGAGGGGCCATCCTTGGCACGGACACGTGGGGGCGGGAAGCGGGGCAAGGCGTTTGAACGTTTGAACGTTTGTTTGGACTCCGAAAATCTTTAAAATCTTTGAGCCGTTTTTTGTGGGTTTCCATACAATATGGTGGCGAGTTGCAAACGGGAAAAAACGTAAACTGTCCCCAGGAAAACAAATCAAAATACACACAGACATCAACACCATCGTGTCTTTGCTATAGGCATCCTGTCAGCTGAACCATGCCGCACCGCTGTACATCGTCCAGGCTGTACCAGTATGCCGCCCTGCTGCTGCCGCTGGTTATTCGCTGCTCCGGACTGGTACCGGGTGTCACCATGACAGCTGCTCCCAGTCAGGGCAGTGCCAGCAGAACAGGGTTCTTGAAGAACGCAGCGATCAGTCTCATCGGGGTTGGGGTTGTGGGTGCGCAGTCGCTGGAGAAGGCTGTCGCTGCGGAGCCTTTGGTGGAGACATGTGAGGAGGCACTCGTGTAGTGGTGGCTTGCGTGGTGGCGTGGGGGTGTATTGGGATAGTGCTGTGGTGCTGGGATTCGGAAGTTAGATGGATGGAATATCATGATGTTTTCTTGTTGTGACGTGTCGAGGTTTCTTTGGCAAACGTGAGTGTTTTGAGTGTTGTTTCAGGTTGTTTTGAAAGTGTGAAGCATCAGAGCATCAGGGTCTACTGCTGCTGTGCTGTAGACTACTGCTGTAGAGAGCAGTAGACTACTACTGTAGAGAGACGCAGCCTACTGATGTAGAGAGCAGTAGACGATTGTAGAGAGAAGCAGACTACTGCTGTAGAGAGAGGTAGATTTCATAACTGCTGTATCCAGAGAGGGGTTTACAGTAGTAGTATTGTTGTGCAGTACGTAGAGAAGGGTTCACTGCTGTAGTCTACATTACAAGTAGAGCAGTAAAGAGCGATACGTATGTAGAGTATTCAACAGGAGTATGGTGTACGTACCGTGGAGATTTACGAGTGCTGTAGAGCAGTATGTATACGTACTGTAGAGAGCAGTAGAGCGTTCTGTGTGCAATAGAGAGAGAGGATTGCTGCGGTATACGGTTGATATCGTGCTTCGTACTCATGATCGCGCAACGCAGAACGCAACCCACCTCCATCTACAGTACGTTGGCGAGGAAAACAGTCGCTACGGCAGTAGTAGTTACAGTATCAAGTATTAATAGTCACAGTAACACCACGAGCACATATATACGTATATCTTTCATGAGGACATACACACCAGCTGATACACACCCTGTAATACGCGCGATCGGAGTATCACACACAGCTCGCAAAGATGAGTTTCGACCAAAAAAAATCGATCTCACAGCGAGCGCTCACAGATGTAGTGTATTTTTTATTATGTTTTTGTAATATACGTACTCTGTAGCTCTGCTGCCATGTATAGACAAAAAACACTCAAGGCTGTACTATAATAGGTACTGAAACCCCGACGGAGAACATCGTAGCTACGTACTATTACGAATACCAGGTACTGTATTTACTATTAATAGTTCTTGCACTATTAGACTAAATCAACAGCTGGGTGAACGCACGACTCCCTCACGTCGTCTTGTCTTGCAGAACAGCGGGATGTCCATTAGCAGGGATAATGTCGACAGGAAGGTCATCCTCGAGAAGGCCTTCCCCACATGTTTTCATGTCTTCGTGTCGATGGCCTGTAAACATCCGGCGATTTCACCTCACGTCGTCTTGTCTTGCAGACTGGGGAAACGGCTGCTTCTGGCATGTGCAGCACGAAATGATCAAGGCGGAGACGAGCATCTTGGGGAGGACGACGGACGAGCTCACGTCGTACGCGGGCTACGGCGGAGCCAAGGGTTCGGTCGACAAGGGGGGAAAGCTGTGCTACCACAACATGCGCGGGATAGGCGACTACGGCAAGGCGGGCGCCGGCGAGGTTCGTGTACACAGAGCGTGCAGTAGACGTATTAATAGTGTGATGTTTATCAACAGTAGGTGCCGTATTGTGCGTGACAATAGGTTGTGATGTTTATTAAAAGTATGTGCCGTATTGTGCATGACAATAGTGCGAGCAGGAAGTCCACAGCAGTACAATCAGTCAAGCAGCCCGTCCGCAGTAGGACAAACAGTAGTAGGCCCGTACGTTGGTGTTCAATAATTGCTACCCTGGTAATTTATATACCAGGTACAGTATATACTGGAAGCAGTAGATCCGGATAAGTGATTATTAATTGGCGAGGCGGGCGCCGATGGGATTTGTCCAGCACGCACAGTAGACGTATTGATGTTCAGAAGGTGTGCGTGGATAGTACATTAGTAAAAGCAGTAGGTCCGCAGTAGCTCTCAAAGCAGGTGCTTTGTACCACAACATGCGCGGGATTGGCGAATGCGGCAAGGCGGGCGCCGGCGAGGTTTGTCCAGACCGCCCCGGTGGCCTTTGTTGATAGGGCTGAGAGCTGGAAGGCTACGGGTCGCCGACTATACAAGCAGTTTTGTTTTATCTTTCAGTTTAAATGCTTACAGCAGCTTTTTTATGGGTTTATATCTTACATGTGGACTTATCTTCTACTTCTGGAAGTACTCTTTTAACGTTTCCAGAGTAATTCGCTGGCTAGATACTTCTTAGTTCTGTCATGGTCGCGTCCGGGAGTTGGCGGAGTTGTGCGTCTTTGCATCTGTCAAGCGCGGCTGTGGCTCCAGACGTATGGTATTTGTGTTGGCAAAGGTTAAGCCAGATATTTGGCTTCTACTCCGCCACCGAAGTAATAGCAGTAATAACTGGCCGTCAAGTCCGGCCAACTCGCAGCGCCAATGGTGGGGATTAGAGGTGTTACCTTTCTGCCTATTACTCGGGTACTCGCGAGTATGGTTTACCCGCCTTGCCATTATCCGTGGCGGGTACGAGTAACACTTCATACTCGCCGAGTATTTGGATCCCGGGTACCCGGTTTAAACGAGTAACCGGGTATCCGTTGGGTTTCCTTGGAAACTCCAGGGATGGCAACTAATTATCTCCTAGATCACGTCCCCTCGGCCGTATTTCGTACATGTTCTCCAGGAAATAATTTCCACAATGAAAGGGTTGTCTCGCATACCCCGGGTGCCCAGGTACCCGTTGTTTTACCTTGAAACTCCCCGGGATAGCAACTTCTCGTCCCCTAAATATGTATCCCTTGGGCCGTATTTCGTACCCGTTGCGCTGCCATCTCTTGGTTGGTTCCAAACACGACCGATTGATCATGTCCCGGTTTCCGGGCTGTTAGACGGATACCTGGATGTTAGACGGCTACCCGGCGGGTACTCGGCTGTCAAACGGGTACCCGCCTAAAATAGCCGTCCATGCTCGCGAGTATCGGGGTATGTTTTCCCAAAGTTGGCGAGTACCCGTTTAACTTGGGTACTTGGCAGGTGACACCTCTAGTGGGGATAAGAAAGGGACGCGATGAAAAACATGTTTTGAACCACCTCTTGGCTCAGCTATTTATATTCTTCACTTGCTGTACGGTTTTGACCTGGCTGCTTCCAGGCGGTGTCGGCCGTGACCCCGGCGTGCGGTGGGGATAAGCAGGGGGCGCGTGGGGAAACAAAATGACGCCGCTCGCCTCGGTTAATGTCCACTCCACTTGCTGCGCCTCGGCTAGACCTAACTTCCACTTGCTACACGTCGGCTCTATTGTTTTCCGCATGCTACGCCGTTTCGGACTGCCTGCCTGCCTGCTTCCAGGTGGTATCGGTGATGATCCCGCCGTCGAAGATACCGGAGTTCTCCAAGGCGTACTTCGACATGTTCGTGCGCTATGACAACGGGGCCGGTCGCGTCTTCATGGACAGGCGGGATACTCAGGTAGGTACATAGGGCTGTGGGTTGGGCTGGACTTCACGGCTAGTCAGTGGTTAGGTGGCGGGGCAAAAGCATTTGTCTAACACTATTACGGAGGGCCATGGTAAATGGGACCAAATATTTTTACTACAAATAGGTAAATATATAGGATTTTGGACTCATTCTACGATAGAGGTTCATCATCTATTTTCTGAAGCTCCTCACTTGAGGAGCTCTACACCCCACCGAAACAAATATTTTGAGCAAACTGAAAGTGCAACCCGATTTAACAAACCCGTGGCCCATCTATACAAAAAAGCATATCGCAAAAACAGAATGGAATTCCGATGATTTTGGGTTAAGGAGCCCCGTTATCCAGAAAATAAAAACGCCAAAAAGTGCTACCTCTATCGTACAACACGTCTTTGTGTGTGCCCTAGGTCCTATTTACTATGGCCCCCCGTAATAACTGACTCCGCCTTTATTGACAGGAGTAAATGTCAACAAACTAGCCGACTCAGTCGTGCCACAACCGCACTATTAATTATTGGTGTCACCCGCAAAAGACGCAGATCTTTCGCGAACTACCGCACTCAGCTCACAGTGGAAACCCCGATTTTGTGATCGCGTAAGATACGAGCAAATCGGAATTTAAGAGCGATCAAAAATCGGCATGTCCCGCCTATGCTACAAAAAAGCTACCAGGTATGATCGTGTGCTTCGACTACGGAAAATAAATAATGTCTTGAATTAGTTGCATTATTTAAATTTGGGGCGTTGTATCGTAGGGCTGTGAATGTGTCGATCGGGGGGCGGGTGTTTGTAGCAATACATTATGAACGCTTACGAAATACAATGAAACAGTACTGGTATTATTTCCCGCCGCGTACAGGGGCAATGTGTAGTGAAGAGCGCTTGTTTCGGCTTGACACAGGGCGATCTTATACCGGGTACCCACTTTAACTGGAATACCTATCATACCAGGTAGCCAATTAATAACTATAATTAACTACTACGGGGGACCATAGTAAACAGGACTAAATATTGTTTGTAGAAATAGTTAAGTATATAGGTTTTTGTGTGCACCTTAGGTCCTATTTACTATGGTCCCCCGTAATAGTTGGTGACTTATTATCAGCCAAGTCACCGCCCTTCTGATTGGGCGATCTGTTGGGTGGTCGGCTGGTTGGTCAGTTTGTTACTGTGGTGTCAGGTTTAGTTCCGTCTTTGTGGTTTTGGCGGGTTTCGCTTGTTTGTGGGCTTGGCCTGGTGAGTGGGTGGCCGCCTTGGTGAGCGTGTGATGTACTGGGTATGTGATTTGTTAGTAGTGATTGGGGGGAATTGGTCGTCTTTTCGTCCGAAACAGGTACGAAAATATAAATATGTGACCGACAAGAGGGGCGAAACAGGAACCGAGACGAAACATTACCAGAAGCGGTAACAGAAACAAAAACGACAACGAAAACAAAATGGACAAAATAAACAGAAACAAAAAAACACACACACACACAAACGAAAAACCTACACAGAAACACGAAAAGTATAAATATGGACAACAACGGAATCAGAAACAGACACAGAAACAGAAAAAGGGAGACCTTAACAGCACCCAGTTTCGTTTTTGCATGCCATTACCATACAGGTTCTTTGTTGGAGGTGACAGAAGCAGGAACAGAAACCAAAACGAAGCAGAAAAATAAAACTAAAAGGCAACATAGACAGAAAAACACGTATCTGATACATCTTGACAAAGAGGGACGCAAAAACAGAAAGAGGGGGGCCTTCACAACACCCAGTTTGGCCTGCCATGCCAGGACTGTGGAGGGAAGCACAGGTCCTAGTTGAAAATAGCAGAAACATAACCGAAACCAGAAAAAATAGAAGTAGAAACACGAACAGAAACTAAACCAAACGAAAACGCAAACTAAACCAGAAGCAGAAACAAAAAGCAGGGGACATCAACAGATAACAAACACCCACTTTTTCCTGTCCTTTTGCCTGTCGTGCCAGGACCGTGGGGGGGAGTACAGGTCTCTGTTGGGTGTGCCGGGGGGGCTCTCGGGACCGATGGCGGGGCCCATCAAGGAGGAGGCTGCTAGGCGTGGCCTCACGCTGCAGGAGGGCTCAGGTGCCGACCCTGACACCCTCATGCGGAACAAGGTCAGCCAGTACAAAGTACCGTACACTATTACGGGGGACCATAGTAAACAGGACCAAATATTGTTAGAAAAAATAGGTAAATATATAGATTTCTGTGTTTAACGTAGGTCCTGTTTACTATGGTCCCCCGTAATAGTGTGACTTAAGATAGCACACCATTACACGCCTTGGACGAATTTCCTTTGTCGTGTTTTCGACAGCGGGGAGAGTGTAAGCGCCGAGCGGCCTGTGTATGGAAAGATCTCGTCGAGATATCTCCAAAGCCACCATTTTTGTTGTGTGTGCCACCCTTAAATTGGAGACTGTCGGGTCCGAAATTCATCGTATGAATCGGACGTGTGTTGTCTTGAGTGTCATACGGTACTGTATGTTCATTAGACAGTAGAGAATGCCTTGTAGACGGTAGTTAGCTGCTGCCGTAGCGTTAAATAATGAAGAGACCCTCTTGAAGCACGGTGAGACATCATAAATGCCCTCATGCCAAACAAGGCGAGACCGTATAGTAGACAGTACCAGGTATACTGTAGTAGACGGTAGATGGGGTACTGCAGCAGACAGTAGACTGTACTGTAAGATACAGTACTGTAGTCGTAGACACCAAACAGTGTACCAGTAGACAGTGGACAGTAGACATTGTGCCTGCACCAGATACAGTACTGTAGTCGTAGACACCAAACAGTGTACCAGTAGACAGTAGACATTGTGCCTGCACTAGACAGCAGGCAGAGGACTTGAAGTGGACAGTAGACAGTAGGTGATGTACGACACTACAGTAGACTGCAGGCAGGACACTTAAAGTAGGCAGGAGACAGACTCCCGTGTGAGACAAGGTGGGCCACCAGACGGAGCCTTGCGCTAAAAAAGGCGCAACAATAGGCAGTTCTACAGTAGACAAATGTAGTACCGTGTATCACGCAACATAACACACAACATAACACACCCCCTGTCATGAACTTCAAAGCCGGGTTTCTCCCAAAACAGCGGGGTAAACACAACGAAAGAAGCGGCTTTGGGAACACCCTGTTGAGATATTTCCACAGACGCGTCGCTTGGCGTTTGCACTCTTTCACCGTTGTCGAGAACATCCTATCAGAAATGCCCCTTCAGTGGTGGGTGTGTGGTATCATATCTCGTTTATTTTACGGCGAACAAGTTCTAGTGTGAAACCACGTTACTCGGCAGACACAACTCTGGTAGTCCGCGTAGACCGGCAGATTGACCCTCATTTGTACCCAGGTGATACATTGGATCCCCCATGCGGGCCAAGGTGGGACAGTACCGTACGAGGTATATGACAGTGTATAAGGCACTCCTTCGAACGAGTTTCAAGGCCGATTTGTTCTCGTCGACTTGTAGAGTGCAAACGCCGAGCGTCGCAATGACGGAAAAACCTTAAAGTCGCCATTTTTGTTGTATGTGTCCACCTGGTTTTGAGGTTTTGAAGGAATTCGGCCCTGAAATTCGTCCCAGCAGGTGTTACACTGTGACATATACAGGAAGGTACACGGTAGAGGGGTTGCTTGCAATCAACAGTGGGTAGACCTTCGTGCAGAACAAGACGCGAAAGTAGACAGACCCTCGTGGAAAACAAACTGAAGCAGTATGCAGGAGACAGTAGACAGTGCGTGCGGCAAGCAGGCAGTTGCCACTAGTAGTGAAGTAGGCAGCAGCTCTACCCTGCAGAAAAATGTATTCTGCTGGGGAGCTTTCCGAGGGACTCCTGTGTTTTTCTTGCTTCCTTTTTCCTTCGCCCTTTCTGTTATATCTATGTTGTCTCCCTCGAATGTGGAATCTAGTGAATCTATGTTGTCTCCCTCGAATGTGGAATCTAGTGAATGGCTTAAATTAGCATGAATCAACTTACCTGAGTACGGCGGACGGGGTGAATTCCTAGTACAACTCGGACAGTCAGAATTCCTCGCGCAAATCGCACTAAGAGATACCTGGTATGTAGAACCCTTTCCTGGGGTGTTTGTAGAAAAATGAACCATCCATTGTATTTGGTAGAAACTCACGAGCATGTTCCGTTGTTTTTGTCGCCACCCCCCGTGCTTGACAACGAAAAGGTTTTCGTAATGGATACGGCGGCGTTTCCGTTCTTCAAGGGAGAAATCTACCACCAGTTCCACAACGACATGACCGAGGACTACGGCCGAAAGTACAACGATCTCCGGACAAAGTACGCCGGGGATGGGAGAATGCAGGAGACAGGGTGTCCCGAGCGCTTCTTGTAGGTGTAGGAGGTTCAACTTTACTTCTATATTATAGGTACTACGATGTATACGGTACTACTACTGTACGGTACTGTTACGGCACTACCAGGAGACTACGGTATTCCTGCGGTACTACTGCGGTATTTTTACGGTATTGCGACGGTACCACCTCGGTGATACTACGGTACTACAACCGTAGGATATTGCCACGATACTATTCCTAAGAGAGTATATCTCTTTGGTTCTCCGTCGCGAGTAAAAACAAATCACTAGCAAAATTTGAAGCAAAGCCCTGTGTTATAATATAGGTA
The DNA here is from genome assembly GCA_037833945.1 of Alaria marginata. Taxonomy (NCBI): domain Eukaryota; class Phaeophyceae; order Laminariales; family Alariaceae; genus Alaria; species Alaria marginata. The sequence goes on from JBBMKB010089107.1 coordinate 9,507, forward strand.
ATATACGGTACTACTACGGTACTGCTACGACACTACTAGGAGACTACGGTATTCTTGCGGTACTACTGCGGTATCATTGACGCTATTACTACGGTGATAGTACGGTACCACCGCCGTCAGTTACGTTTCTACTACGGTATTACCGCGGTACTACTACGGTAGAGCGTTAGAGGTAAATCCGCTTTTGGTTGTTTCTGTGTGGCATCTCCGGCTTTCAGAATGTGACTACAGTAGGCGTGATTATATTTGGCGTTCATATGTTGGATTTGCGTCTAATGGCACCGTTCTGCTTTCAGTCGGCTGTCGTTAACCCTGTTGCCGATATACAACAAACGAGAAGCGCGTTGTTGTCAATGGTGTGTGCATGCAGCATACGCTCTTGCAAGCAACGCGCGTGTCGTGCAACTACTTGCGTTGCTTCGGGTGGCCGATGCTGTAATGGTGACTTTCATTCACGACGAAATGCTACGGTAGGGGGGATGTTACGTTTTTCTGCGGCTCCTCATATATATGAGGAGCTCTTCACCTCACCCGTTCCACTGACTTCGAGAAAAGTGAAAGCGCACCCCAATGAGCAATACGACGGACGAGGTGTAGAAAGTCAGACACAAGGCATTGCAACGATATTGGGCAACTACAAGTACTACAAGTACTACAAGTACCACAAGTACTACAAGTACTACAAGTACTACAAGTACTACAAGTACTACAAGTACTACAAGTACTACAAGTACTACAAGTACTACAGTATTGCCTACAGTATTGCCTACAGTATTGCCTACAGTACTGCCTACAGTATTACAGTATTACAGTATTGCAGTTGAAGAACCTCGTCAGTCAGAAAAAAAAATAGTATTAAGATGGATTGCAAAAAACTGCTCTGGTACCCCTAGATCGTAACGCGCGTCTCACAATATCTTCCCCCTGAATTCCCAAAGGGGGCTCGTCTATAACGACGAAAAAACAGCCATGGCGATCTTACCAAGAGTCTATTATTCCTAAGAGTTTACTCTTTGGTTCTCCGTCGCGAGTGAAAAAAAACCACTAGCAAAATTTGAAGCAAAATCCTGTGTTATTCCGCATACACTCAAAAAACCTACCAAGAGTCTGTTATACGAAGAAGAGCGTGCAGCAGTACGATTATGACCGTGCTACGCGAAGGTCGCAGACAGGCTGTTTCATGTGGGCGATGCTGTAACCGTCAACTGCTTTCGACCTGTTTTCCCTCCGAAATCCCGAAGGAATATTAACCTAATAAGCGTAAGCGCTAACTGCCGGGTTTACTAAATGTTTAGGGGGCGACGTACTTGAATTAAAAGAGTCGGGATAATACCCACGCCGAGCGTTAGAGGCCATTTCTTTTTGTTGATCGATGTGTTTTAGATCTGTGAGTCGACAAGACTGTACCGACTTGTCGCGGTGGCGTTAGCCGGCTGTAAGCTCTACTTTTGGGCGCGTGCATAATATCGACCCAAAACATCGACACGTATACACTACCGGCCCTCTCATACTAGTAATAAGAAAGGGTCCCGTAAGAAACTCAGCCTAAAAATTACGGAGAAATAAGAAAGTCGACGGCTGTCATACTGAAGTTAGTGTAGGACACACCCTTTCTCGAATAAGAAAGCCAGCCTAAAACCAACATCTCGGTTTCTTATCAGCGGACCGGTACTGTATGCGATTTTATCAACCGTCTATTAATTTGTGAGACTCCGGGCTGAAGCCTGGAGGATAGGAAGAGGGAAGAGAGCGTGCAGCAGCACGAGTATCACCATGCAGGAACGCGAGTCGGAAAGCTCCTCACGTTTCGCTTCGAACGCATCCCCTACCCCAGCAGCCCAGGCGGTTTCGTTGCAGCCGATACTGTAATCGGCATATATGTATATATGTGTCTTCGAGATGTTTCCCCTATACTCGGTATAAAGGGATTAACAGCCGGCTTTTGCCGACACCAGCCGACTTCCCGACTAATGTTATGCAAGCGAAGCGAGCAAGG
>JBBMKB010089118.1:0-11502 GCA_037833945.1 Alaria marginata
CTACCTGTACGGCCCCAAGTCACGGTCGCCCCCCCACACTATCATACTTTGCCTCGCGCCGTCGGCCATTTACAACATATCTCCATACATGGTATGTACATCGGCTTGCGACTTGCCCTATCTACTTATCTACTATTGTTGTTGTGACCAATGCTCGGTAGCGACTGCCGTGCAGAAGCCTATCTAGTCAACACTCAGTAACAATGAGTAGTATTGAAACATAAGCATAATGTACAGCAGTATGTGCCCTATCTTATCGACGTACGGTTATGACGTCTACCAGTTGCGGCGAGACTACTACAGGATACCTGCATGATGTATTTAAGTAGTAGTACTTCCTGTTCGGTAGGCGGAAGTAGTACTTCCTGTTCGGTAGTCGGTAGTAGTAAAATACAGCAGTGCGCAGAACACAATTCACGTGTTCGAAGTTATTCGTAGCAGCGCGTTACGAGAGTTTTCACTGGGATGTCAACAACAGCATGCTGCACTTGAATAGCACGGACTACCTATGATGGCTACCTTGCCTCGGGGAATTGTCAATCTCCATGAGCAAGAATCAAGGAATGTTGCCGTGGGTCGGTCAGTACAATGACGATCCGTAGGGTGCAGCTAGCCGTAGACCGCGAGATGTTGTCGAGTTGATGGAGGGTGGCCGTGCCCACCTTCTTCTTTCTCTATCCCACCCCTTTCTTATTTGCCTTTATGGCCCGCAAGCGGTACTTTCCAATGTGGAACATCTTGATAATACAGTACACAGAGTAGTACTACGTATTGGCATCATACAGCGCATACTACAGTTCACCGTGCATACACGAAGCTCAGAGGATACCTCGATGCTATACCTTACGTACTGGTGTACTACAAACACAGCATGGCGGATGGTTATCTTGTAAGGGTAGATGTGCAGCGGTATCCTACTGTTTGGCCTGTGGAGAGGATATCCTCGTGTTGCGTCGATTGGTAAAGAGACGGCAGAATAAACCGGCTGATCAATGTTTTACCTTTTTCATAATAAACCGCACCATCAGCGTCGCGGGCGTGCCATCGGCCGAGCTTAGAGTCCACCAACCTTCACGGTAAACGTTGTGCAGTCAACCTTGCACAAGGTTGTACTATGCCAGCAGGGAATATCTACGCACACGAGCTGGACCTCGTCGGCCTTGATATACCCCCGCTGCCGCGCTCATGCGCCTATCGACCTTCTTTGTTTGGCATGATATTATTGCTGATGCTGCTGTGCGGCTGCTGGCACCCGTTGGCTTCATTTAACATTGTTTGGGGAAGCCGACTTCGACGCAATTGACCATCCTACTCGCTTCATCATGTTTGATAGCACACCGGGCAGCAGGGGCACATGCATGCGCAGAACAGTTGTACTCCGCCCTCCGCTCTCCGCTACTACTGTATACACTGTTTTGTTCTTGATTTTAACGGCAGAGCGTATTTCATTGGATCGTATGATAGGATGGATCTACTGCTGCTGCTGCTGCTGCTGCTGCTGCTGCTGCTGCTGCTGCTGCTGAACGAGGCAGCGGGCAAATATAATGATGTATCGTTCCGAGCGCACCAAATCTACAAGGAAGGCACGTAGGGATGCGCACGGCAAGGAGTGTATATGGCACGGAAATCGCAGACACAGGTAGTACGCCGTGGCTATATTCCATGGGTCTCGTGCTATGACACTTGCATGACATGATAAAAGCGTTGCTCGTTACCGCTGGTGCTCTGGGGCTCTACGAGCATCTACGATCTACTGGCATCTACGGAAATCATGTTGAAACAAGGGCCCGGGGACAAATAATTGTTTTTTCCTTCTAAAACACGCATCAGGTTTCCACACCTTGAGGCACTTCATCTCTCTCTGTCTCCTCCTCTACACGGCAGAGTCAGCTGTAGAAGCACATCGACAACTACACCAGCAGCAGCAATATGGACTTTTGTGGAGGGCGAAAGTTTGCGTTGGCGGCCACCGCAACCGCGTGCCTGCTGTCCGCTGAGCCATGCTCAGCGTTCATCGCGCCCTCGCTGATGACCTCTGGTGCTGCTGCCAGCAGGGCTTCGGCAAGGAGCACTCTCAGCATGGTCGCATCCGCGCCCACCACCTTCGTCACGACCAAGTCTGAGGAGACCTTTGCCGAGGCCAAGGTGTGTGTCTCTGAGCCTAGTGCACGGGTGCATGTCGTTGGAGCTGTTTGGGGTAGCTACATGTGGTTGTTGAAACTCGATGGAAAGTTTACACGTGGAATGGGATGTGTGTATGCGGTTCTCCCACCAGCAGGGGTGTTCATGCGACGACGAGGCTGGCAGCTGATGCACCTGGCAAGGCTTGACACCGCTAGGGGTGCACTTGGTCACACCCTCTTCGTGTGGAAGGGCCGTGCGTGTGTTTGACTCGCCGGCACGTAGTGTATCGGGAAAGTTGACATCATGATCCATAGCATGCTACCGAAGGGCCGGGCGTTTTTCTCTTTCCGTGGGCAGCTCTATACGCGCAAAACGACTCTGTTTTAGACTAGACGAGCACCCCGTATTATAGCCGCACGAAAATAGGAAATACACATTAGGCAACCTGGTGTGTGTGTTTGTGTTCTTCACTGTTATTTCCACCTGTCGGCAGCACGGCAGCACACCCAGTGACCGCCCCGATGCCTCATCCCTGATCCTTGAGAGAGATAAGCTCTTTCATAGCTCTGCGTGATGAGATGGCAATTTGCGTGCTGCGTGATCATGTGATACGATGTGTACAACCGATGCCGTGCTTGTATCATAAAACAGTACAGGACACCTAATAAGAAACAGGCTAACAAGAAACGTAAACTGAGATTTGCAACGAAGTAAGAAACCCGGGAGCCTTTATGCTGAAGTTAGTGTTGAACACCCCCCCTCCTAAATAAGAAACTCAGCCTGGATCAGTATTTCTGTTTCTTATTGGGTGTTCTGTACTGTACACCAATGCCTTACTTGTCAGGGGATCATGCCTGGAGGCGTGAGCTCTCCGGTGCGCGCGTTCAAGTCGGTCGGCGGCAACCCCATCGTCTTCGAGAGGGTCAAGGGCGCATACGCGTGGGATGTTGATGGGTGAATACATTTACAGTTGATCAGTACGAACTCGATACATCTAATAAGATATCGATATTATCGTGGTTTGTCTTGATTTCTTAGTTAGGAAAGGGTGTGACCTACACTAACTTCAGTATAACGGCTGCCGTCGAAATTCTGATTTCCCCGTATTTTTTTGGTAAGTTTCTTTGAGGGCTATTTCTTGGTATTTACCGGCGCTCTACTGCTGCTGTACAGTACGCGACAGATGTTAAGAATCTCATAATTAAGAATTTCAGGCTCATGTTTTGAAAAAAAAAAGAACACGGCCTCTTTTGTGCTGAAAATAGTGTATGACACACCCTGCCTTACACAAGAATTCCAGCCTGGCCAGAAATAAGAGATTCTTAACTGGTGTCGCGTACCCTGGTACTGTATAAGAAGAAACCGGAATACTGGCCCAGGCTAGATTTCTTATTTTCGAATGGGTGCGTTCCACGCTATCATCTATTTAGTATTTAGTGTAACCGCTCCTAAATTTTTTATGTGCTCGGAAATATCAGGCTGAGTTCATTTTTTGTGGGGTTCTTATTCGAGGGTCGATGGTCGATGTAGGGGCGCTTTTAGAGTCGATTTCTATAAATATGTGGGGTGTAGTGTAGCTTGGTTGGAGTTTATCGCCGCATCTCCTTACGAAGGGCCGATACGACATACCAGGTACCAGGTATCTACATACGACGGCATGCGGACTACTAGAGTCGGTAGAGGGTAGAGGGTACGGGACGGTGGGTTCCTCCGCTGGCTGGAGATTTACTGGGCGCGATGATTAGACGGCAAACGGCAACCGTTAACACGGATGTTGCAATTGGAATACTGCCATTGGTCAGGTGCTTGCTTTTATTTATATTATTAGTATGCATAGCAAGCAACTGCCACTTTTCGCTCCCACTCCGTTCACTGCTCACTGCTGTCAAATTGTGTCGGGCTTGTGTCCGGCGGCTTCGTGTTGTTATTAACTGGTTAATAATAGTGTTTGTTCAATCCCACATTGACCACTGCTGTCACATTGGGTCCTCTGCTTGGGTGCGTCGCGGTTTGTGTTGGTGTTAGTTCAATCCCACCTCGACCACTGCTGTCAAAAGATTGTGCCCGTTTTGTGTTGGTGTTTGTTCAATATGATATGACCTTGACCACTGCTATCGTCTTGTGAATGGCGCGGTTTGTTGTTGTTTTTTGTTGAATCTGTGCAGGAACAAGTACACTGACTTCGTTGGAACGTGGGGACCTGCTATCGTGGGACACGCCGACGACGAGGTGCTGGACGCCATCAAGGTAAACCATCAACCATCAAATATCAATCAGATCCCCATGCATGATCTATGTGATCTGTGTCGTGCAGGGCAGATATATTCCTGGTTAATGTGATCTGCATCATCTGCATGGCCTAGATTTTGTTGCTGGGTATGGAGCCGTATGATTTGCGTGATCTAGCATATGTTTGCTGGTCTGGATCTGTATTACACAGATCCTGCACAACATATCATACCCACAGATGTAGCATCTAGATGATCTAGATGATCTATTAATAGATGATTTAGATGATCTATTAACAGATGATCTAGATGATCTAGATGATCTACTAACAGATGATCTAGATACTCTATATGATCTATTAATAGATGATCTATATCGTCATCTGTCCGATGTGTGCACGAGCTTTTCATTTTCGCTTCCATTTTATCATGAAGGTAAAACATCAAACATGCGCCAGGTGTTTGTTAAAATTATAACTATTATTTTTGTTTTAGTTTTTCGTACGGAAAACGCCGCGCAGTCGAGTGTTGAAAACCCCACCTCCCGCATTCAGTCGGAAGCTGATTCCGAAGTTCCAATCCCAAGCGTAGCCACGCGCAACATTTTCCTGAAGCATTCAAAAACTGGCTCACGTCCGTTTTCTCCTGTACGCGGCTCATATCATACAAGTTTGGGCTACTATTAATAAATATTAATAATGTGCAATGCTTTTTAATTTTGACCCGGCTAGGACTGTACCCATGTTTTGATTTCATTCTGCATGCAGTTGGTAAGGGATTTTGTTTGCTGTGGGGTAAGGTTTAAGCTGAACTTGTCGGCCCCGTTTCCCGCGTTACGTGGTTACGCTTTTTGTGTGCTGCAGGAAACCCTGGAGAAGGGCACCTCCTTCGGCGCCCCTTCCCTCCACGAGAACACCCTGGCCAAGATGGTCATCGCCGCCGTGCCCTCCGTGGAGATGGTCCGCTTCACCAACTCGGGAACGGAGGTAACATGCTTGCTGTTAATATTATTAGGAAATCTTGCTTTGCTTACCGCGTTTGCTTGCGTGCTTGCTTGCGCGCAACTCTTGCTTGTGGCACTTCCTTGCTCCTAAGTCTTGCTTCTGACACTTGTTTGCTTCTTGGCATGCTTATGGCACTTGTTTGTTTTGTTATTAATAGCATGATTTCTCGTATCTCTTGCTTACGGGCGCTTGCTTGCTTGTTTGCGTGCTTGCTTCATAACCACGGTCAAGATGGCCCTATTCACAACGAACGACCGCCTCCATCGCGTATATATTTTTTTCCGTGTTTGTAGTGTGTTTGTTTGCTTGCTTGCTTGTTTTGAGTTTGTTGAGTTTGGTTGTTTGTGTGTGCTTGCGTGTGTTGTGGTATACCGGTATATAATATGCGCGACACACTTTCTCACCACCAGAGCATGCTTTTTGTTGTTGTCCTCGCTGTCGTACTTTATTCAGGCGTGCATGGGCATGCTTCGCCTCGTCCGCGCGTTCACCGGGCGCGAGAAGATAATCAAGTTCGACGGATGCTACCACGGACACGCCGACGGCTTCCTCGTGCAGGCCGGCTCTGGCGTTGCCACCCTCGGCCTCCCCGACTCCCCTGGTGAGCTATAGAGGCGTGTTTTGCCCAGCGGTGTAGTCAAGTACGAGATACGCAATAATCAATAATCACTGAGGCGCTACGGTCCGGTCCCGTTGATTATTGATTATTTCACTTGTAATATGCGAATTGATGCATGTTACCTGTTTCGTTCAATAATCTATCAAACTGGTATTGGACATTGTCAGGAAGGCCTACATACATATATCTGGTATAGATCAACGTTCATACTATTTAATAGTCGAAATTTGGAGTAGAAGCGGCGTCTAGTTGTATTGTAAATTGATGGTGAAGCTGTCTCTCCTCTAGAGCGGGTCTGCCGGCAATGGCTTGAGTCCTTGCTGCACGCTTCTCTCCCTTGACACGACACGACTTGACTTGCAAGCTGCTCTCGCCATAAAAATCAAACGTTTTTTTCTTATTTCTTGTCTGAATTGCCAATATGGAAGGGCGTTCGACATTCCCCCTTGAAATTTACTCATATTAACCTAATAATACTATTAATATTTGTATCCAAAGACATGAGCGCACTCAGTGTCGGTCCTGATTGGTTTTCCTACACATTATATTTAGGTTGGTACAGGCTATATGTTGGTCGCAGACAGTGAACCAGAAAAAGCCAAAACCATTGCCAGCTTAGCATCAAGTATAATGGCAAGCTATTAATAACATTATCATGCGTGCTGTCTGCCGTCGCGAACACTGCCTGTGTTTTTCGCTCGCGCCACACCCCCCCCTCCTCTCTCAGGCGTGCCCCAGGGCGCCACCCAGAACACTCTGGTGGCCACGTACAACGACCTCGCCAACGTGGAGGAGCTGATCAAGGGGGGTGACATCGCCGCGGTCATCCTCGAGCCGATCGTGGGTAACTCCGGCTTCATCCAGCCCACCCAGGAGTTCTTGCAGGGCTGCCGGGACCTGTGCACTAAGTACGACACCCTCCTGGTGTTCGACGAGGTCATGACCGGCTTCCGCGTGGCCTACGGTGGTGCCCAGGTTAGTCCAACAGCTATTAATATTAACAAACGGGGTATTAAGAAAAGCAGGCTGATGTTTGCTGGAATAAAAGAACTCCGCGAGCCGTTTTGCTAAAGTTAGTGTAGAATGCATGCAACCTTTCCCAAGTAATAACAACCCTTGAAATATTTTTTATAAAATATGAACCCCGGCCTGAGCCAGTAGTTCAGTTTCTTATTTAAGTTTTCTGTACTGCACAATGTGTCGATTGTCGATTGGCCGGCTAAAGTTAGGCACCCTAGAGATATGCAGGCATGCACGGCTTGCCGGGGGGTCAGTGTTGGCAGAGCTTTAGGGCAGTCAACGGAGGTATACGTTGTACTCCTTGAGGGATGCTGGGAGGCCAGCGTTGGCAGAGTTTTGGGGTAAGCATCGTTATGTTTATGATGTGTTTCTGAATGAACCCCTTGTAGAGCTGCGCGCCACGTTTTTTGCGACAAACTACTTGGATTTTGTGTGAATTTGTTTTTACAGAACTATTACGGGGGACTGTAGTAAATAGAACCTACGGTGCAGACAAAAACCTATATATTTACCTATTTTTACCAGAAATATTTGGTCCTATTTACTATGGTCCCCCCGTAATAGTAGTCAATGGGTTATATAAGGGGTGCTGTCGCAGTCCTGATGATTGTTTTCTGCTGCTGAAGCTGTTGGCTCCTAGTCTTGGGAATATGATGCCAACCAGGCGAGAATGTTCTGCGACTCAGCAACTCCCCTCTGAGTCCCCTTGGCCTATTCTTTTTTGTCCGGCCTTCCGTTCGCCCCTCGTTGACTCGCAGGACTTCTACGGTGTGATCCCCGACATCACCACCATGGGCAAGGTGAGACAAAACTAAACACATTGGTTGGTACCATCACGCGTAACACTTTGTTATCACTTATTGACGTACGCATGCGCATGCACGCGATGAACTGTTGTTTTGTTTTGGTTCTCGTCGAGGCGAGGCGAGGGAGAGCGCCTTGGCACAGGGGAAGGAGAGCTACTCGCGAGAGGGACGGGAGCACCGTATTTGTAGTATCTCGTGGCGGTGTGGCGGTTACAGTTGTCCTACAGTAGTGATACCAGGATGAGGAGGATTACCCTCCCTTCCCGGTGTTAAGTTACCCTTGTGTCCGACATCGTGCGCCGGCTTTAGACGGTCATCGTGACGTGCACTGCTTTCAAGCATAACTTAACAGCGGTTGCCCGCACTGAACTGACACGAATCGGTGCGGTGCGGTTGACAATAGGCGCTCCTCAAATCCCCTCTGTCTTACTCACTCTCTGTGCCAACCCCTGCCTGTACTTGAACTGTTGTGCTCTATTACGGGGGACCATAGTAAATAGGACCTATCATACGGTGCACACAAAAAACTTTATATTTACATATTTTTACTAAAAATATTTGGTCCCATTTACTATGGTCCCCCGTGATACTACTTTTTGCTAGGTGATCGGAGGCGGTCTTCCCGTGGGCGCTTACGGCGGACGCAAGGACATCATGGAGATGGTCGCGCCCTCGGGCCCCATGTACCAGGCCGGCACCCTCTCGGGCAACCCCCTGGCCATGACTGCGGGTATCAAGGTGTGTGTTTGTTTAGCGTTTTGATGCTTTAAATAATGGTTCTCGTGTTTCTCGCTCTTGTTGGTTTGTTGTCCTATCCTATCCACTGTTGTTTTTGTTCTCACATTAACTCGCATAAATCATCAAGTCCGTGGTCACAGGACAGGCTCCAGTCACACTGTAGTGCCTGCCGATCCTTCAACCATAATCCGCGCACCGTTTGACCGCTTCTGACACAAACCCCTTCCTCTGCCATTCCTCCCACCGCCGCCTTTGTGGCTATGGCCGCACAGACCCTGGAGATCCTTCAGCGCCCTGGCTCGTACGAGAAGCTCGAGGCGCTCTCGAAGCGCTTGGTTGAAGGTATCTTGGCGGCGGCTGAGGAGGCGGGACACGATGCGTGTGGAGCTTACATCCGCGGAATGTTCGGATTCTTCTTCAACAAGGGCCCCGTCAACAACTTCGACGACGCCTCCAAGTCTGACGGAGGTCGGTGCTGCCACTGTTAATACTTGTGTCCTTTCTCTTTCTTTGTCCCTTGGTTCTGCCGTGTTTTCTTTTTTCAGCTTGTTTTGTTTTGTTTTTCGTTGATGGCTGACGCTTGGGTTTGATCTTGAGGGGATGGGGTGTGCCTACTGTGAACGATTGGCGGAGACTTGGAGATTGGGTTTTGTTTTTCCCTCTCGTTTGTGGCATCGAAGGCAAACGTTGGCTGTTGCCTGATGTCAGAGTGGCTCCCCCCGTAGTTTTGGGGACCATGCAAGGCGTTCTCTAGGGTGGGGTTAACAAAAACAAAACTCTACGATGGGCACCCATGAAACGTCTCTTTCGTGCCCATGGTATAGCATGCTTCTTCGATATACGAAGTACTTGATCAGTATGTACTCCAGAGATTTGTTGCACGTAGTTGGTCGACAGGGCCCGGCCTCTTCCGCTCGTATCGGGTCGGAGTGTTCCCAGCTTTTCCCAGCGATTTGTTTTTTAGTGTCGCTTAAGCCCTAAATATGCGACACCACGCACGTAACCTTTTTTTTTGCGCCGATTGAGCCCAAAATACACGAAACCACCTTGCTGACCTCCCGAGCACCTGCGCGCTCCGTCCTCCGTCCTCTCCCCCGGCATGATATCGTTCAACGTCGTCGTGTCCTTCTTCTTTATCTTTGTTTTTTATCGTGTTCAGCCAAGTTCGCACGGTGGCACCGCGGCATGCTGGAGAGGGGCTTCTACCTGGCACCGTCGGTGTACGAGGCCGGCTTCATGTCCCTCGCCCACACGGAGGAGGACGTGGACCGCACGATCGCGGCCGCCAAGGAGGTCATGGCCACGCTCTAAGCTTAACCTTCGCCGTTTTGGCCACCTCGCCAATTTCGGGAACATATGACAGCAGAGCAGTAGGGGAGGGGGTGATGTGATGGTCTGCTGTTGGCTTCCCTTTTGTTTGCGATGCTCTTAGTGGTTTGTTGCCGTGTTCCGAGAATGCGCAACAGATCATTGGGCGGGTGGGGCGGGCGATGACCTGCTTGCTGTTGGCTTGTCTTTTTTAGGAACGCTTAGGGACGCTCTTACTAATAGTTGTCATTTCTCTTTTTTGTGACGCTCTCTCTTAGTTGTCACGGTCTTGGGAGAATGCACAGCAGATCAGTGGACTTTTGCTTGCTGTTAACTTCTCTTTTTTAGTGACGCAGGTCTTTTTTGGGGTTGCTGGCGCCGTAGTGGCCTCTGTTTTTTGTTTTGTTTTTTGTCGGGGGGCGTGGTTGTGACTATCGTATCCTCGGTTGTGACTATCACATACCACCTGTGACCTATCGATCCTCGTTTACCGAAAGGCGAGCAGGATGTGGGTCACCGCCTCGAAGTCGGTAATAGCCATGTTTCTGGTTTTGTCCTTGGGGTAGGCTAAGGGGAAAGCGTGTACCAGGTACCCGTTTTCTGGTTTCGTCGTTAGGATGGGCTAGAGGAATTGACATCAAATGGAGGTGATTCGATGATGAAATATGATCTCAAAACAAATGTCGTGTCACTGCGATCGTATGGTACCATGGTACTATGATATACCTGGTATGTGCAAAGCGTGTTCGGCTGCCGTGAAGACAGTAGTAGTGCAAGTGGGTCACCTCAACGCACGCCGTATGATATGTTTTGCCGTCGTCGCCCAAGAAGGGTTGTTCTTTCCTATAGAAAATATAGAAAGCCACTTGAAAAACACTTACTTGTCGCGAAGCAGCGAAGCAATTTGTTACCGTTATCGGCCATAGCAGCAGCCAAGATGCCTACGACATGCTATGATACCACCACCTCTATTCCTTTAAGCGAAAAAGTGCATGAATGATCAGATTGCTAGCCGTACACACTTATCATGCTACTACAGTAGTAGTAGTAGTAGTAGTAGTAGTATCATGACACGTATGCAAAGGTAAAGGTGCGCCGGTTTCTTTCTGAAGCTGCTAACTTGAGGAGCTCTATACTTGACCCCAAAACTGACTTGGAGAAACGTTAAAGCGCCAATCGATGAACAATGCCATGAACGAGGTATACAGCGAAACATACTCCTAAACAAGAATGCCATTCCGACGAAGTGGGGTTCAGAAACCGTTTCAACCAAAAAGTGCTACCTCTATCGTACCATGTGTCGATGAACTATGTCACATGTATTATTCATATATGTATGTCGGACGGCAAGCCCACGGCAGCAGGACCTTTTTTTCGTAAGTCTGGTTGGAGGGGCGGAGTGCGGGACGTGCTATTCAATAGTATTAGTACGCTATCAAATCGTGGCAGCGACACGGTTTCGGGGTACTGTACCAACTGTTGTAAGGCTTAGTTTGGGTAAGCCATTGGTTAACCCTGCAAGTGGTCCAACGGACTAATACCCCACTAATAACCCCACTAATGGCGTCGTCGGCAGGACATGGGTTTTTGGACGTGAGTTCGAATCTCACCTTCCACCAATAATAAACTTTTACGACTTTCCCCATGTCGAACTT
>JBBMKB010089140.1:0-11499 GCA_037833945.1 Alaria marginata
AGGATAGGTGTTCCTCGTCGGGTAATTCCTAGAGTACATGGAGATGAACCAATTTCCAAGCCGAGATCCGGCAACACGTGCTCAGCAAATACAATACTGCACCATGCCCAGTACTCCGTGCCGTAGTCCGGTAACACATGCTCGGCAAGTGTTATACTTCATAATGCTTGTACTTAGTAGTGTGTACTATTGGGATAGGTCAAGTACACAAGCATTGCCTCCAAGCCCCGCTGCTGCTGCTGCCATCTGCAACACAATTCAACTGACCAGTATCGTGCAAACATCAGTCCTTCACCGCCACGGCTAAGCACCAGTCGTTGCGCGGGCGGACAGTGGGGTACGCCTCCCCCTCCCCCTGCTCGACCTCGAAGGCCACCTCACCGGCGAACAGCGTACCATCATGCACATGCCCATTGTCGTCGATCTTCACCGGGCACGAGACCACGTTGTGGCAAATTCGGCTGTCATTAATCAATGGGAACTCCGAGCCCTTGCCCTTGTACATACCCATGAACTTTCCGTCGGTATCGAAGCACGTGAAAGCGGACAACCAGCCCGTGATATAGCTCGGTCCTGAAAATCCTTGATGGTGAGAGTAAACCTGAAACAAATCAGCAAGGGTGCAAGTCCGACCGTCGGTCCATGTAGCACAATATTTGAGTGTTTATTCGATGAAACAAAAACTGTACCTGGTATGGTTGTACTCATTTCATGGAACGCCTGACAGTGTACTAGTAACCTTAAGCCCAAGATCACCCAGATTTGTAAGCGGGGTGGAATGGTTTAGCCTGTTTTGGTTCAATTTTAGCGTATATCGCGTCATTAGGCGTTTTTCTCTAGTGTATGCCGATACGCCGACTATATAAGCTGCTCTGTAGATCATCGGATACCGGTTGTAACGGTATCTCACTGTGCTCGCTTTGACTGGTATTTTGTGGTGCTGAGCTAAAAGCCGTGAGATATGATGCCGGTTGTAACGAAATTTTACTGTAAAAGCGATGAACGTGACAATCTGTTTCGGCTGTTTGGTGATTTTGGTTTACGGACACCAAATCTTTATGATTGATGTTTTCTTACTTCGTGCACCTTGTAGGGGGGCTGTTGACGGTACAAGGTAAACGAGATGGTTTTACAACCATCTGGGAGTACGCACAGACGACCGACTGTTTATCCCTGGGGAAAAGCTTATCCCACACGTACATGCGTGCCACGCGCTTCTAATAAAACTACAAATCCTTTTTCCTGAATAATACACAAGTTTTATTCCTCTTCGTCCATTACAACGGCCTTGATTTAACCAATTCTGCCTTACTTACCATTCCATTACCTTTCGAGTACGTGCCACACATCCTGACAACGCCTCGATTTGAGAACCGACAAGATTTCGGCGGGCATGGCACCAAGGCAAGCTCGAAAGACATGTACACGACCATAGGACTAAGGCTCAGTGTTTTCGTCACGGAGGAAGTGTTCGAGACGTTGGTGTAGCGACGTGCGTAAAAGCACAACACACTGATGCTTAGCAACTGACCGAGCAAGTCCCACGCGCAGGGTGCATTGTGCAGACAGATATCGAGCTGCCGGAAGACTCTCTGTCGTAACGATGGAGATTCAGAGCGAGACGAGAACGCCTTCCAGTGGCCGTGAAAACCGTTACAACTGCATATCTACGCTTGGTTTCGACCCGATGTCCCCCACAAGAAGGAAACACAGAGTCAAACCACCACGTTCCCCATCAATGCATGTGATATGTGCCCCGGTCACGGGTTCGCTTGTCGTGCATACTTGGAAATATACAGGTACATCGACCACAACGCGCTTGGTGCCTCGTTGCTCAACCACGGTGCTCACTTCAACAATCGGGCAGCTGGAGTCTGATTGGCCAGCTATTTTATTTGGGCAAATACTTTATCTCTCCAACAAACTCGATAGCGCAAAAGTGTGAACCAGTCTCTGATGTGAAATCCGGAAGATCCACCTCGCCGGAAGACGTTTGCTAATGATATACTGTGCGTCGAAGGCTCGTGCCTCGTTTTAATTTGTTTGCGACGTTCCACTCTCTGCATGAAGTTGGGGTTGGGTTGTGCTTGGAGTCGAGGGAATATTCCTCGTGTTATTGCTGTTCGGGTCGGCTCTCCAACTTGTGCAGTTTTGAATCCAAAATACCAATGAAAGTTCATAGCCTCGGTGTCGGTGGGGATTCGTGTGCTCGCTCTCAAGTTGTCAACCTCTCCACAATAAAAAGCGGTGGAATAGCACACGGAGGCGTGGAAGAGAACGGCACAGGAAACCTCCCGGCGGAATGGCGTCCCCTCCACTACGGATGTTTAGGGCAAACCACTGCGATCACTTGTCAATCAGTCTGCCTGGGGTACAGCGCTTTACATGTAGATCTGCACGAATTAGTTTTGATGTATCTACTCAGGACCCCAGTTGGCCATCAAGGGATGCCTTCTGCCAAACCAACCAGCTTTTCGATACGCTGTTACTCTATACACATACTATGAACACGAGCTTGCGCAAGACCGAAATACACATGCTGTGGTTGGCTTTCAAGGAACATATATATCCCGCAATTAGGAGAATTCAAAACTCCTACCAGTACACGTGCCTGTACCCCGTGAATGTCTTAGAGCATATGGGGCACCTCATGCTGCCGTGCGCACGCGAACAGGCATCATTTCGGCGCGATAAACGCGGCCCGACAGACCAAGGCGTTAGGTTCAACAGCATGACACATGCAACATCGCCTACCTTGTCCCAGAACTCGAGCGTTTTTGCGCTATCCGGGTGCTCCGCTGACTCCACGAACCCGTCGCACACCTTCCGCAGGTACCCCACCCACAGCTCCATCACGTTGCCCTCGGGGTTGCCCTCCACCTCGAACTCGAGCAGGCGATCAACCTTCTCCCGCAGCAGCTTCCAGTCCGCGACAGTTCCCAGCATAGTTACCGACGGAATGCCGCAGCGAACCCTCATCGTGTATGTGAAATACGCCTGCAGACTCGCCATCGCCGTCGCCGCTGCGCACACTTCGTCTTTCTGCGTCGTGGTCGAAAACCCGGGCCTGAACCAGTCAGCGAGCTCGGGTGACTTGATGTTCTTTCTGATCTCCCTCAAAAGGTCCCTGATCATGACCTTGTAGTTCGCGGTTTCTAGCGACCCGCCCGAGTACGCCGTGAGCTCCTTCTGGCCCTCGTGTTCGACGATCCTGCTGCGCAACCCCTCCGCGTTGTTGTTCACGTACGCGCAGAACTGGCCGAGGATAGCCAACCACACATCGTCCGGGCTGAGCACCAAATTGCAGCGCCTGGTCAACGCGATCATGAGTGCCGGAAGTTAGGTTGAGACGCTGCTATTGTAAGATATCATTATTGCTCGCCGCAAAGCCGACTAGGTGTAGTATTGTACGGATATTTCGTGGATGGCTGATCGTGGTTATTTGGTTCGGGACGCTCGTCATGTGTTTGGGATAGTTTATTGCCGGGTCCCAGCGGGTGGTTGGTGATGTTGCTCGAGCTCATTTCTGACTGTAAATTGATACTTTTGATTTGGTCTTCCTCTTGTCTCTTGCCTCATGGCGGCTTAGGGCACCACCCATTCGTTTTTGGGAGCAAGATCAACCCCGTGTACACGTTTGTTTATAACGCTAGTATGTTGCCGACAGTCATGAGTGCTCGTGTTGTGGATCAAAAAGAGGCGATCGCCAAAGGCCCACTCCCCCTGCCTCTTAGGCGTTTCTCCGAAAAACAACTGCCAGCCGTAAAGGTCTACCTCGACGAAAACGCAAACAATCTCCTGTTGGCTTTTCGAACAGCCGACCAACAAACCCAGCAACCAGCCAATGTCTACCGTCCACACCAGAAGACTAGCGGGAATAGTATACAGGGCACAAAAGGCACACGTAGAGCCTTGTAGCAGCGCCATTATGTGGCTGGAATATGTTGTGCGGCATTGGAGAGAGACTAATGCGGGTATGCATTTAGAGCAAGAGCAGGAGCAGGAGCATGAATAGACACATACGACGATAGCACAGGAGAGAAGCAGGATACGCCAGGATATAAGAACCACTAGGAGCGCCAGCACGAGCGTCAGCAGCAGCAACAGCACCAGCAGCAGCAGCAGCACCAGCACCAGCACCAGCAGCAGCACCAGCAGCTGCACCATGATCAGCAACAACAACAGGCGGCGGCACAGCTGCAAGCATCGCCGGTAGCAGAGGATGGCTACGGCGAGAAAAATACCGAACACGTGCAGGCGGTTCGGGCTGTTAGATTGGACGGCAGCCCGTTCGTGTGGCACGGTAGGGCACCCGACGAAGCAAGGACGAAGGAGAGTGAGAGAGCGACGATTGGTAACGGTGAACAGTTCCGCGTTTTCGTGGGCTCGGGCGCGGATGGCGGAGGCAAGAGAGGCAAGCCCAAGAGAGCCAGGCAACAAGAGAAGCACTTGATCATTCATTGCCGACAGCAAGGGCTTATCACTCGAGCCAGGCACGTATTATGGTATATCTCGGACGTATGATACCCATCGAGATGTGACCGATGGTCTGAAAATCCGAGTGCTCTCCGCGCTTCGAGGCCATTTGTTTGACACGAGGTGAATATTTTCGTTTCTTTCTTCCACCACCATGTCTGCCTGCCGAGACCGCACCCGGGGAGGGTCTGCCCGGCGACCTGTTCGAAGGCTCGTTTGGCCGTCGTGAGCGCATAAGTGTGCCAAATAGTCAGAACGTCGGCATGTATGCCCGCTTATTGCCGCCGTTTCAAAATGTGAACTGGTTCCCGTCCTTTGTCCCGACAGCGATGTGAAAAACAGCTGTCTCGATTGTTTGCCGGACACAGAAGATCCCAGCTTGTCGTCGTCTACACGGGAGGTCGCGTAGCCTACAAAGGGCTTGGATGGTACATGCCGGCGGAGGGAGGGAAAAAAGGAAGAGGGCGACCGGTTTCGTGTATCGCCATGCAACGGCCGCGGAGGGAGGCCAGTTACCGAAACGGGGCCCGTGTGGCGAGTTGGGTCGCTTTTGCGATACCTTTACCCCCCTTGCGTCCCAATACAAGTCTCTATTATTAGGGCTGTGGGTCGGCAGCCTTTCACGAGTAATGACTAGAAGCTAGTTGGATAAGCCGACTAGCTGACTTTAGTCGGTAAGTCAGCTGTCGAAGCCAGGCGACTTGCCGATTAAAGTCAAGCGAACAAAGCGAGCCGAAATTACCCCCCCCCCCCCCCCAGCCGAGAGGGCTCCACTGGAGGCGTCCCCAGAGGGCTCGCCAGAGGCAACACCGGAGGATCCCGCCCAAAGGGTCGCCTGGCGAAAAATTCGCTAGTTGGCTTCATTTTACACAAGAAAAGTGCAACAACATGATTTAGACTCACACGAACGTTTCAACAAGAAACAATAACGGAGCCAGTTTACACAATGAAAGTACAAAAACGAGACGTACGAAAAAGGTGCCAGGTAGTTCTACCAAGGACTACGAAGAGGGCCGTTACAGCAATCGGTTCAGTCGCAGCATTACCTGTCCGGGATACGAGGGAAACCGTGAACTCATCACGAAGCTAGCGGCACCTTAATTAACCCCAGACGTTATGGTCTTGAATCCCTCCGTTATGCCATTCGTTTATCAATGTCTCTCCAAACCTTGCGCGAGAAGCCCACGTCGGTGACGACGGCAAGTCGCAAACCATTTATTATGCAATATCATACGAAAGACAAAGCGTTTTCACAAAAAAACAAACCCACATGTACAATATTAATCGAGGAAGCTGCTCGATGAGCCCACAGCTACAACAGCACGACGTAGATTCGGACGATTCGTAGGATCAACGCCAGCCTTACCTACTGCCCCAAAGTTTCTTGCCCGCCCCCTAATCGGAAGACGAAAACGCCAGCATTCGATGCGTTGTTAGGAAAACAACACCGAGCGTGTTTAATGGAACCACCAACGCTGTCGTGAGACATTGACTGTTTGTCTGCGTGTATCGGTGCGTGTGGATCTCCCGCCGCGCGCTGGAGTGTCACAGGGCGTGTTCCCAGCGAGATTAAGTGCTGGGCTCCGTCCCGGAGTTAGTTGAAGGTCCCCAAATCCTCTTATTTTCAGCTCTTTTTTCGGGTCTAATTCAATCGTCATTTTAGCCATCCCCCACCCTGTCTTAGACCAAGTTCCGACACGATTGGCTCTGTACCTCATCAATCGTCCAATGCACATTTTACCTGAATTTGGCTCTGTAGCTTCTCCGTAGCTAAGGACTCATCAACTCCTTACCTCGTCTGGCTGATTAAATTCAGGTCTTGGCCGCGTCAATGGTTTTGATTTTCCGTGCTGGACCATGTGGGCCTTGGTTCATGTTAATTTTCGTACCGGTACATTCTCAAAAAAAAACCTCCAGCGTAGATCACCGCACGTCCGCTCACGGCACATTCGCCGGCGTCAGAATACTTAGAACTACCAGTCCGAACACAACAACAGCAGTATATCTCGGAACACTTCAACAGGCAACGACAGCCGCGGGGACCGGGGCGGGGCGGCTCAGGGAATAAACCCGCTTATGTATGCGTGCCAAGTCTGACGGCCTCTGCGACACCGTTGATATAGTACAGGACAAGTTCACACGAACACAACAACCGCTGCTGGGTTTCCCCTCTTGGAGAGGGTGCGTTCTGCACTGAATATCAGTGCAACGGCTTCAGGACTTTTCTTGTTTCCGTGTAACGTAAATCCTAGCCTGCCTTTCTTTTGCTACCCTGTGTATCATTAGCCATATATAAAACTTTATATCGTGATATATTTGATCTCTTTACACATAGTAACACATCGAAATTTCCGAAGTCGCATTTCGCGCGATATATAACTGAATGTGGCATATTTTTCCTGCTACAGACCGGGTATAAAACTCAACTGCGGCCCATATATGTTTATGACAGTCCCGTAGAGACCAAACACACGGAGCATGCCACAGCAGCACGCAGCACACACGGCCAAGGTCACACGGCACACAGTACGGGCAAGAGACCGTGGCTGCAGCTGCTTCTCTCGTTAGACTGCCGTACAACAGAGACTGTGTACTCTATGAAATTGGCATCCGGCATGCGCGACGCCGCAACATGAGCGCGGCATATCCGAAAGAAAACACGAAGTGCACTCGCGGCCCCCGAACATGCAGCTCCTAGACCCGACGATAACGGTGACGTACGCGAAGAAGAGGAGGAGTTGGAGGAAGAAGAGGAGGAGCAGATGTGTGCATGCACTCCACCAGAGTGCGCGATGGGGCTTAACCCCTTTACAACTTGGAATAACGCCTTTACAACTGGAAACCCGTTTTTGGGGACAAAATTACTTGATAATAGTATAGGGAGGGGGTTTGGGGTTCTAAAGGGGTTAACCCGGCAATGATGTTGAACATTAGAGGTGTAGACGAGGTTGAGAATGAAAAACGGGCTGCCACTCTTCTTGGTCAACAGGCGAAGAAGCTCCAGCATATCATCCATGAAATCGGACGAGGAAATAGTCAGGCTATAATTTCATAATTTCTTCGCTTCGCGTAAACGCCGTACCCTCGTCCACCCCGACGGGATAAATGCCCATTTTTATGAGATGTCGTGGGTGGGACCTGCTGACGGCTTCAGGCAGTGCCTGTATGTGTTCACTAATAATAGCTAATGTTCACACATTTCGTTTTGTTGCGCAAGGAATTCCATGTATTCCGGCCCTTTGCTCAAAAAACAGAACAATACATATCGACTTGGTGGGATTTTACCCCAAGTCAATACAGTACCGGCCCTCTCACACGAAACCTGAAATCGGGCTCAGGCTGACTCTCCTATCCTGGGCGTGGACAAAAGCACACTTTCTTACGCTGCACTTTCTTATTCCGGTCCGCGAAAAGTCGTTATTCATAATAGTACACAAGCTTTTTCCCGCACCCATGATGGCCTTCTCAATTATTCCACGCACTAGAGGGTCACCGCCCGCCTCCACAGCGGTAATTAGCTTCTATGCCAGGTCTGTCGTCGCTGCTGAATGGTACTCCGATTCGGGGCCACACAAAAGCAATCCTCTGCCCGAGCGATCGTACTGCACAGGTCTACTGGTCTATTAGGCGCACGTTTAGCATGCAAGCCGTGCTACTCGATCGTGCGGTCAACGCCATCCCCTCGCCCTAGATTACACGCTTGCGCTTGGCCTTGGGTTTCCTTTTCGGTCGCACGACGGCTGCAGCATCGTTGACTCCATCCTCTTTATCGTCTTCTTCCTCGTCTTCAGTATTATAAACTTTTCTTGCCCCTTCCTGGCTCTCTTTGTAAGATCCGCCGGCCTGAGCAAGGCACTCCAGCGACGCCAAACATCTCTCCCCCGACGAGCCGTACACCGAGTACTTCGTCAACGGCAGCTTCACGCTGTGTCCGCTGCCGTCGGGGTCGTCAAAAGCCCATTAGTCGTAACGATGACGGGTGCGCGCTTGCGCCTGCCGCGTGGTGATCCCCTTGAGAGACCTGATACCCAACCGCAGCATTATTGGCCTCTTTACGAGTGCCGCGGTGAGTGCCGCAGGTAGTGAGCTCGCCAGGACGCACCCCGTGGGGATTTCGAGGAGCAGGGTTCCTCGCCTTCGTCGAGGTCATCGTCGACGTCCACGGTTGCTCTTTCGCCGTTCGCGCCGCTGTTGCGCTCACCCCCTTCCTCGTCCAAGCTTTCCTCCTCGTAGCTTGAGCCCGTCGGGTGTTCCTGGTTGGGAGTCATCCCACGGTAGGAGTGCAGCAATAAGTCCCTGAGCTCCTGACATGAGGAGCTCAATATCTCACCCGAAACACGACTTCCAATATTTTCGTTCGCGCAACCCGATCAACTTTTCTATCCACTAGTCCTGAAACAAATGCACTCGTAAAATTATCATACCACCCGGTAGTTCCTCACTTCAGGTCAGGAACGTTTGGCCCCAAAATGTGCAACCCCTACCGTGGGATGACTCTTGGCAGGAGCAAACGAGGCCGGGAGTACATCCTCCAACTGCTCCGGCGTGCTGTCCGCGCCAATGAAGAAGATCTCCCCCTCCAAACCTTCAACGTTAATGCGCTTGACATCGCTTTCGTTTGTGGTTATCGCCAGTCCAGTCTTCTCAAACAGTCGCCTGCGAAACTCGATGCCCATCACCACGTTGATCATCCTCGTATCTTCGTCGACCCATTGCGCGATCACAAATCTACGCCGGGATGCCGTCAGCTTATTCCACTCGCACAACTCCGTATGGTCAGCGTCCAGCAGCCGCTTGTCGAGGGTTTTGCCCACGTGCAACTTGAAAAGGCGCCCATAGCCGGCATCTATAAAAGATGGATCTCGTCCGTGCAACCGGCGGGCAGAAGCGAGAGCAATATATTGCACTGCTGCATTATCACGCTCTCGCCAGGACACTGGCGTTCTCCTTTTTGCCTTTCGATGCCGGACGAAGAGGATCTGCAACAAGCACAAGGCTCGGACTCATCCCACAGTAGGGGTGCAGAAATAAGTTCCTGAGCTCTTGACATGGGGAGCTCAACATCTCACCCGAAACATGACTTCCAACATTTTCGTTTGCGCAACCCGATCAACATTGCTATCCGCTAGTCCTAAAACAAATACACTCGTAAATGACCATACCAACTGATAGTTCCTCACTTCAGGAGCTCAACCAGTCAGGAACGCTTGGCCCCAAAAAGTGCAACCCTTACCGTGGGATGACTCCTAGCCTGTGACCCGCCCACGGGTTCTGTCGTGTCAGAGCCACTGCCGTTTGACTGTATCTCTTTGAGGACAACCCGAAGGTCCTCCTCGCACGGCCTCGTCAACCGAGCAGTTTCCAGGCCAGGCTGAAATCCTCAACGGCTTGATCTGTGACCAAACGATACTTTTCTTCGTCATTCAAAAGCACAAACTGGTCAGTGGTCAATGCACCTTTGCTTGGTGCTTCAGCCTAGCCTGCCGGTCCTTCAGCCTAGCTAGCCGGGCCTTCGCGTAGAGAACGGCCCCAGCGTCCTTAGGAACGCGGAGTTTTTACAGAAGGAGTCCCCTGCCGCCGAATTTAGTGCGTCTCCCCTGAAGGCCCATTTTGTGTTTTAAGGGGCCCGGGGATGATGAAAATAACATACCGGTATGTTTTATATTGAATTAGATGGGAAAACATTGACAAAAAAACGGCGAGCGAAAACGTTTTTGTTGGTCGTCTTGTCATATCATACAGTATTTAGTCTTTTAAAAAGGGGAAACATCGAAAAACAAGTGAAAAAATTATGTGTTTGTTGTCGTGTGTACAACTTGTACCGCTGTACTGCTTCTGCAAAACGTCTGCTGTGGTGCCGTCGGTGGTGGCAGTGTTGCGATGGCATTTTGTCCCCAGACTAGCCACAGGAAGAGGTGAACTTTCTTAAAGCTTAGGCAGTGCCCATGCTGAGAGCCTTCTTAATTGTTTTGAATTCTCAGGCTGACTTTCTTTTAAGCTACTTTCTTATGAGCGGACCGGTACTGTATTTCACCACGCATGGCGATCATATCGCCCTATCTGACGATGGTATCATATAAGACTCGATATGCATACATTTCATTGAAAAACTTCGTATATATCGATAATTTATCAGTTTTATATATACTAGCGGTACGGCCACGGCTCCGCCCGTGGCGCTAGTCCTGTACTGCCCATCGCAGTATGTAAGCATACGGTCTGTGAACAGGGTCGCTCCAGGAAATATTTGACCTAAAGCACTGACTGATTGATTGGTTCACGATATAGCCCATCTTGTAGTGGGAAGAATAGTGCGACTACCCAATCCAGGAAATCTCCTGTGCCACCATATACATACGTCCCCATGCCGTGTCCCTCGTGATGTCTACCCCCAAGGTGAGGCGTCAATACGGCGTCATATGTGCATAAAACCCCTGATGGTATGATTGGTTGCTGGCGTTGCATGTCGAACAGGTTGGCGGTTCATTTGGCATGATCTGGCAATTAGCTGCTGGCCATACAGCAGCAAAACGGCAATAATGGCTGCGTAACGTCATTTAGACATCGGAAGCCCAGCTGGTAGCACTATACGAAGCAGCACTATTCGTAACTCTGCGTTTAGGGGTGTCAATAGGGGTGTCAATTGTTACCAGGCATGTTGCGGCTGCATATCATACTCGTAAAACATACTGGTACTGCTTTCCTATAGCAATAACAGTGGACATGTATCAGATACACGGTGAGTGGAACATAATATGGGCTATGACAGTAAACCCTTCATTTATTTACTGTCGCAGTAGCCCATAGAGTGGGGCGTCAAACGTATACCTACCTGGTGCAGAATACCGCACAACAACAACAACAAACTGTGACGACGTAAGAAGGCGGCAGTCCTTTATTTTACAGTCATAAAGCTTGTAGAGTGGAGCGTTAAAACGTATACGTATATACCTGGTATCGTATAGCTGGAACAACAACAAACTGCCACGTACTGAACCATAGAAAACAGGGTTTGGGGTACAC
>JBBMKB010089151.1:0-11498 GCA_037833945.1 Alaria marginata
AAAAAGTGCGAAAACCTCCCCCCCCCCCCCCCCGCCCCCCTTTCCCCCCCCCCGCGCTTGGTGCAAGCAATGTCTGCTTGATGGGTGAAAACCCGACGTGCTCTGTCCCGACATTGCAGGGATGCGAGGGTGTGTGGTCCTACTACGCAGTACGGCCATGCATGGTATGATGATTTATGAATACGGCTACGCAATATATGAGTACAACCCCCCCTCCCCTCCTCGCCATCTCCTCCAACCCTGTAACGCTAAGGCGCTAACCTGCAGCTCCCTGTAAGATGCATGCAGATCGGCCAACGCCTGATCCTGCATGAACTCCATGGGCACCTCTACGGGCATGAGGTAACGCGCCAGGTACGCTCGTTTCTTCAGCTGAGGGAGTCGCTGTAGGCACCAGTGCATGGCCGGGTAGAGAGTTCCTTTGTCCCTTGCCTCGCAAAAAAACGGAATATTTGTTTTGGGTAGGGGTTGGGGGGGGGGAGGGGGCACATACTTTCAGGCACGGTCGTTTTCAACACTTACGAACACATGGTATCCTTTTCTACGCATATACCAAGTAATGGGCAAGATCATAACTCGACTTGCGTAGATATCGCACTCGGCGGAACCTTGTTTATATACTGTTGTGAAGACTAACAGTGCCGAAGTGCATTGTTAGGCATGCACGCTGCTCAATCGTTGATCCACCAAACAAACCGTCAGCGGACTAAAGCACGTTCTCGCCGAATTTCTGCCATCTTTGCCTCCGAGCCGTCCTTCGTAAGTCTTGTCTACGACGAAAACGTATGTTTCGCAGGGCATTTTTATCAAGGCGCAGACTAAGCAGCCGCTTTCTCGCTGCCGCTGCTTGATAAACGCTTCGCGGCGACAGATAATACCCGAACACGCCTGCGCGCGGGGGCGGTTGGGGGCGACTACTATTACAGGGGAACGTAGTTAATAGGACCAAATATTGGTAATAAAAATAGAGAAATGTACGAAGTATAGGTTTTGTGTCTACCGTAGGTCCTATTAACTACGTTCCCCCTTAATATGTAATACTCGTATACCACTCTGTCCGTAAATATAAGAACCGTTTTGTATTCAAATTTATCATCAAACGGTCCTTATATTTACGGACAGAGTGGTACAAGATATGTACGTGCTACAAAATAGACAAGTTTGCGGACGTTTTCTCACCCCACTGCAAGCCCGCGTCGGAAGTCGTCTCGCTGGTGCTGCTGGATGGGAAACTTGAGCATGACGAGAAACGAGAGCAGACGCGTTGTGCCGGCATCGTCGGGCTCGTCCTGCTCCGAGGTTTGCTGCGGGTCGATCGCCGAGACAATCTCGTTGAGCACCTGCAGTAGATCTGCGGGCGACTTTTCATCGAAGGAAACCTGGCAGTAGCGCGAGAGCACGCGGCGGGCATATATACAGGTCGCGATATTGTCATTACAAAAACCACCCCCCCCGGCTAAATCCCAACTAGGTGGTCGTCAAAAACGTGGGTGCAACTCTACGAGTAGCGGGGTGAATAAACACTTTTTTTTGGGCCAGGCTGAGATTCGTTTGTGGGGCAGGGCGCGCTCCCGTACGAAGTTCAGTGTTATAGGCACAGGCAGGGTACCTATACACTTTTTTGTACTATTCGTAGCACTCGGTACATGAACTGGGCAAGGGGTATTGTAGTAGATGCCTATATATAGTGTGTACTGTATCGATGTTCTGCAGCAGAGGGTCATACCGTACTCCGGGTATCAGATACCAGGTACTGCTGTACCTTTGGTGCGTTGTGTAAATCACGTATTTAACTATGGATGTTGTCCTCGATGTACAGCAGATGGGTATTATCTCGTGCGCGGACGACCCGCAGAACTCGCGCAGCGCTCAGTAAGGACGACCAAACAACGCGACGATGGACACCGAAGCCACAGCAGCAGTGCTTCGGTGTCCCGAACGCCCTCACGCGAGACACCGTACTTCATGGGTCAACCTTCGGCGGGGAGTTCTATTCATAGCATGTTATGATACGATACGAGCACGAGTACGATGACGGCGAGCATTTCAAGGGTTCAACCAGGTATGTATGAATAGGTAAAATGTGATGACGTTTTTGTTGTGGGCGATCCGAAAACAAACCCTCAGTTAGTTGACTTTACGTCGACGGCTGATGTTATACACCTTTTTCATAATTATACGATACGCTAACCCTACCCCTTAACCCTAATCCTAACCCTAACCGATATGACTATGGTACGATACGAGTGCCAGCACATACGTGCACGTGCCCTCAGCGCCTTACGAGTATACAACTGCTGTATGTTTTGCTGCACATCGTCGTGTGACCCGTCCTTCGTCCTTCAAAAATCGATCGTCGGCTTTGTCAGGCGATGTCGGTTGTCGGTATCTTTGTTTTGGTGATTTTACCTCTTGGTGTCACCACTGTGGCACGAAATGTTCAAGTTCGCGGCTCCACATGCTACCCCATCTCAAGCACGTTGCCAACAAAACGAGGCTACTCTATACCTGGTAGACAGTAGAGCTACTGTCAGTATAACCTCTCGACAGATACCGGGTACTGGTACGAGGTATCAGGAACTGCCAGGTAGGATGGTTATCGGGTAGCGCCGCTCACCAGACGCAAATCCTTGCTAAAAGGAGGCTCGTTGAGCTTGTCCACAATGAACTGGATCTCCGCCATGGTGGATGGCCTGGTTTTGCCTCCAAGGATCACGCTTCGACCCCACCTGGTGGAGAGGCTGATAGCTCGATGCGTACCCGTGTCCTTCTATGTACTGGCTTTCCTTGGTGCTTATGAGAGGGTGATTCCAGGATCCCAGCCCTCCTTCAAATCCGTAGTTCGGCCGCTGAACTCCTTCTAAAATAAATAGACAAATCTGATTGGCTCGAGTTTGCGCCGCGTTTTTTTGTAATGCTTTTCGAATTTACAGTTTCAAGTTTCATGCGTTTCGCGAGTTTCGACGTTTTTACGGTATGTGTTTAAGAGAGCATGAGAGCTGCTCTGTTGCTCTGCGCTTTGTGTGCGATCTTTACAAATAGTATACGCTCTACTGTGTTCCACACAACAACTCTTTCAGCTGACTCCTGTCTTCTCTACCGCACTCCCCAGCCCTACAGCTTGAGCTTGTGGTTGCATCTTCTTTCGACTTTTTGTCGGATCATACTCACACGCGAGCGTCGTTGCTTGAGTTTTTAGCGGTCGTCGTGGTTTTTGGTCACGCGCCCCAAAAAAATAAAGCGAGAGCTTCCCGCAATAGCCGTAAAGCCTAACGCATATACAGCTACTTCAGTACAGCAGCAGTATGCGAGTCGGCTTGGTGTTGTCGTTGCTGCTGGCGACGGCGGCGACGGTGCCCGCATTCGTACACAGTGCAGCGCGAGTACCAGGAGGGGGCTCGTGGGTTCAGAAGGTTTTCCGTGGCGGCGAGCGGTTGGAGATGCACGACGACGACAAAGCTGAGGTGAGTTCCGACAAAAAAAGCAACCCGAATCGTGCTATTAATACTACTGTAAGACAAACCTCAAACAAACGTCGCAGAAAACTATGACAATAGCAGCATGCCAGAAAGAAAGGTAGATATGAGACGGGCCCAACAATGCGCTCGGATACAAGCCGAGTACAAAGCTGCGATGGGAGTTGGTTGTGTGCAACTACCGAAACATTTGGCTCATAACAGAAACTGCAACGGAGTCTTAGGGTCGAAGAACATACACACACTTGTTCATGTTGTTTTCTTCTCCCTAACCTGAAATGTCTCATGATGATCAGATAATACCCGAAGTGAGAAACAACATATTTTTAACATGCACGTGGAACTGGAACCGAAACCGTAAAAAAATCACCATCTGCGAGATTTATCAAATTGATCGATGCACTTGTCCCTGCGGACATTTTCTGCGCCGAGAAAGCAGGCTGTTGATTCCCACAGCACTAAATGTACAAACCTGACGTGTGTGGCGCATGATAGCGGCTGTGGTTTCATATCTCAGCAGGGGCGGGGGGGTCATGGAGGTGGGGTGTCACTCGGCCATGCGGGTGGCTTTCTCGTAAACTCGCCGCCCAGCTTACCCTAGAGTTCTACAAGACTTCACGCGAAACAGTTCATTGCAGAGCATCGTCCCCTTTCCAATGTATCGCCCACGACACTTCGATCTCACTGACCCAGCCTTTGCCCTACCTTCGCCGTATTCCTATTTGCGATTACTTTGTATTCTTGTATTTTTGAAGGACGAACCCCGCGCAGTGGCTGTTGCAAAGACGCGCGGCCAAGACGTCCTGCGCTTGACGATCGACGAGAACGAGAGAGCAGTCGTCCGTGAAAGTCTCGCAAACCTCGCCCAAGCGCTCCGCGTCTTCGCGATGGGGGAAAACAGCTTTTCGTCGAGGCAAAGCAGAGTCGACAAGGGGTTGAGAATCGCGGCGGTGAGCCGGCTGATCCCTTTCCCGTGCTCCTTGCTCCTGTAGACGCATGCTACTTTAGACTAGGTATTACTTGCTAATAGTATACCTGGTAGCACTTTTTGGGCTGAAACGTTTTCTGAATGACGGGGCTCCTAACCTATCAACCCAAAATCGTCGGAATTTCGTTGTTCTTTTGCAACATATTTCGTTGTATGTATACCTATTGTAGGCCATGGGATTGTTCATCGATCGGGAAGCGCTTTGTATTTCCTCCGAATCAGTTTTTTTGGGTGACTTACTGATGACTTACTAAAAGTATAGAGTAATATAATATTCCTCAAGTGAGAGGCCTCAGCAAAGAAATGGTGTTATTATACTGAATACAGTACCGCCGTAGTATGCGTCTGATAGTTCGGCGATACGTTGTCCATCTCGTATGCGAGGATCTACAGTGTACGAGTATACCGTTCAAGACGACCTGTCGGCGTAATATTTGAATAATGTAGATCGGAAATATGCCCGGGACACGACTAATCAAAGGTATGTTCGGGAGCGTACTACGTACCAAAGTATACCGGGGATACTTCGCTCTGTAAATACTCTAGCGAAGCCTTCGGTAAGGTTCGGTTCGGCCTAAGTACCGGTGCCCGACACTTGAGTACGTTCGGTGCGACCTCAAAACCGGTACCCGACAGGGTAACATCGGTACGACTTCAATACCGTTACCCGACAGTGCGAAAAGTTCGGCACGACCTCAAAACCGGTACCCAGCCCTGCGGTAAGTTCGGTACGACGTCAATACCGGTACCCGACACTTCGGTATATTCGGTACGAACTCAATACCGGTACCCGAAACTTGGGTAAGAGTACACCAGGGGTATACCGGGGGTACTTACCCTACCGAAGCGGTTCGGTACAACCTCGATGCCAGTACTCGACACTTCGGTAAGTTCGGCATTATACAACCTCAACACCGTTACCCGACACTTCAGTAAGTTCGATACAACCTCAATGCCGGTACCCGACGCTTCTGCAAGTTCAGTTCGTCCTCACTACCGGTACCCGATACTCTGGTAAGTTCGGTACGACCTAAATACCGGTGCCTACCACTTCGATAAGGTCGGTACGAACTCAACACCGGTGCCCAACACTTCGGTAAGTTTGGTGTCCCCACCAAAAATACCTTCGGTACCGGTATACCCTACCGAACATTCCCTTACAATTGATAGCGAATCATCTCTTTCGAAACACATCGGCGAAGTTACAACGATGATGCATACCACTGTCTACTGGTACCGCATGACACGGTCTATAGAGCCGCCCCTCCGTGCTACTGTGAACGACTGCTGCTGTGTTGGACATGTTTCGCCCACGTAGGTGGCGCATGTTGCTGCTCATTGCGTCTACGGTGGCAACAAAGGAAAGCTGTGCGTCCTGCTGAAGCCGTTCACTGCACGAGCATTGATCGCGCTGAAGGTAACGGCTCAGATCAAGACGCTCGCTATGAGACGGGTATGGCTGAATTTTGCTGACTCCGAAATTATAGGGTGTGCCTGCTTTACTGTGCCAGGTATACTGCTACAGTGGTGCCTAAACAGAGAAGTACGGAGACAGTATGTTCGCTGACCTACGGTACTGTAGCAATCCTCACTTCGGTCTTCTCCAGTCACGAGCATACCATCTGCTTCTGCCCAAAACACGTCTTACCGTCCCAAGTTCATACCTGGTACCTGGTATATCGCAACATTGTTTGGTCGATGTACCTCACTGGCCACCCCCCTCCATCCTACGCGCCCACGCTTCTCGACAAATACAGAAACGCTTGAGGGGTTCGGGGATCGTGTCGGTACCCGGCACCACAGGTCACATCTCGCGGCGCCCTGGTGCGCGTCCCACGAGCACCGCCGACCCTTTCCCCTCCCAACCATATACCGACACTCGGCCAAGCTGTGGGTGGTTCGGGTCGCGCACTACCCCCCTCGTCGACTCTCGGGGAAGCCCCATCGTTGCCAGCGTAGAGTCGCAGCAGGGTGCATCAGTGCGGCAGATGCACGGGCTTCGTGACGATGTCAGTGTAGACGATAGTGCGGCCGGAGAAGGGGGGGCACGCGGGAACTACGATGTCCTCCTCTCACACATCCACCAGACGAGGGACGCCGAACTCCTTTGGAGAGATCAAACTACCTCTGTAAGAGGTACGCGTAAGGACACGTTGCTTTACAAGTCCATGCCGCTGAAAAAAAGTGTACTCCTTCCCCTAAGCCACCTCTCTCTGCGCTATGTATGTCCCGCTTATCATCCTACCGGTACGTGCCTACCAATACAAGAAACTACATATACACGGTTATTTAACGTCGTGTACTCTCTAACACACCTATTGTCCGATCGCTACCCTCTCCTTTCAGGGCGGCATCTTCAAGCGTATCCCTTCACGCATTGGTGGTTGACATGAGGAAGGCCCCGCTCGGGTTGAGGAGCTCAAGCGCACCACCTCCTATCGCCTGCCGTTGCACGAGATTGAGGACCGTAACCCCGACGGGGCGGGGCGGGCAGCGCATCCGTGTCAGTCGGTACAGTAGTACCTACAGTGGTGACCGCGGTATTATGTACATATTATAGGTGTTGCGGTATGACAAAAAAAGTAACTTGTACCACTTGATTGTAAAATGCAATACGTAATGTGCCGAACGGGGCATGACCTGGGTGATGCTTAGCGGAAAGTGACTTCGAGGTGTTCTGCAGAGGAGCAGTTGGCGATGAGTTCTTATTTTTCGGAACGAACACGCCGGGGGCAGCAACACAGGGAGTACGTTAACGCACAAAATGTTATGGTGGGGGTGCGGTCACGGAGGTATGCAATAGTGGGGATCTCGGGAATATTAGCGGAGTGGGCGCATACAGGATGCAGCGGTACGTGGTCGCAGCGGATTCCTCATGAGAGGAAGAAAAGTCTGCACGGGATGCATCTATCTTTGGCACGTTTCGATCAACTCGTTTAGTGTGATGCACGGCTGTCGTTATACTCGCCTTGGGGACCGGTGTGGCAAACGGTTTCTTCGCTCCTGCACCTTGTACGGTAGGGAAATGACTTTATTGCACGTATCGAGTATTGTTTTTCGTCGTGTCAGGTTAGCAGCTTGATTTGTTTCAGAGTGGGGCCACATGAGACGGCGAGGCCCTTGTTGGCCTTACCATCGGTGGATGCCAGTGCAATAATTTTATTTTGTTGTTGATGACACGTATTATCATACCCACACACCGTATACGCACGCCCTCCCCTTACTCGCCTTGGTTTATGTATGTGGCCATCACGCTGCCTCGCACCGATGAGGCTTGTTGTGCTGTGCTCTGACTTCTGAGTGGTCGGGTACGGGGTACCGCATTTGGCACCACACAATATTGTGATGCCCTCGCCACGTACAACTCCCGGGGATGGGGTGACGCCTCTGGTACAAGGCTCGACCTAGATAGAGCAACCCACCCTTCGTATACAGTATACTGGTATGATATCATACTATTATTTGTTTTGTCCTCCGACGATATAGCGTTGAGGACGTTCCGATATAAATCGAATATCCTTCCGTAGGGCAGTAGCATCTCTCCTATGACTCTCTGCCAACCATCGGCTTCTTCTTCCCTTCCTCTAGCGGCCTGGCGGACCCCCAAGGCAAAATAATTTTTATCTGTACACCCGGTGCAAAATCGCGACCTGGGTGGTCACAGAAATGACCTGGAAGAGGCGTTCCTTGCAGACGCCTTTCCGTGCTAGGGAAGATCCGTCCGTCCCTCCGACGATGGTTGCCACTACCTGATCGATCAGGTCGTTGCCTTCCTTTCCTAGGTGCCCAAAGATTTCCACCGCGAGGGTGGCGCGCTTGTAGCTGCGCTCGTCGCAGGACACCTGTCCCGGACGAGCGTAGTGGCTGCGCTTGTGCGCCTCGGAAGTGGTACAGCTGATCCGTCTCGGTCAGCGCTGCCTGCCCGCATGTAGACCCTCGCTTGTGGGTCTGCATACGTGACGTCGAGTAGTATCGCTTTGTTGCGATACTCAGATGCTGTACTAGGATCTCGGAATACTCCCGCCTCGATGACGACGTCCGTGCGGAGATCCCTGTTTGCGAGGAACGGGGCTCCGCTTTCCACCTGGTGACGGATGGACATCCTCTTAAAGGTGCGGGAGAGCGCGTGCATCAGGGGCTGGTGCTGGTTTACCTGTGCACCCGATCGATGACATAATCGTGCGTGCCGCGTATTAGCCTCCACTGCACCGCTGCAAGGGCACCTCGCCGCCAGGAACTCCTCAATCCCCAGAAACCGTCGTCCTTCACCCACGAACTCTGACGCTGGGATGCCTCTGGCCGAGTCGACAGGCCTCGCCCTTAAGAAGGCGGTAGCCCCTGGTCCCCATTAGCTCCGTTGCCGGGCCTTGGCCGAACCTCTCGTCTCTCTCTCTCCTTGTGGATTGTTCGCGCTTTGCTGGGGGTTCGTCTCGGCGGGGAGCTGGTCCAGCGAAGCGACGTACTTCTAATAACGGACTCGGTTTACCAGCTTCCCCGGTCTATGCTGCGCTTTGCTGGAGCTGATAGTTTCGGCCTCGTGTTCCG
Organism: Alaria marginata; assembly: GCA_037833945.1. NCBI lineage: Eukaryota > Phaeophyceae > Laminariales > Alariaceae > Alaria > Alaria marginata. The sequence continues at coordinate 9,010 of JBBMKB010089151.1, forward strand.
GTAACGCTTCCGCAATCGACTGCCCTATGGCATCTTGCTCTCTTGCTCGAAAGGCTCTGTCCCTCCAGCTTTCCGGCACGATGTTCGCCAGATGGCTTCCTCTGAAACCCCATGCGCATCGCGGAGGTCCCTGACGCTGTTTCAAATGCGCCGAACGAGATCTGAATCGGGCAGCTCCCTCCGGACTCTGTCCCCTATAGCTCCGGACAGATCAGCAAGCACCTCCGGCACCATCGCCTCCAAGCTTCCGACGGACGCTGACATCTTCCAGGCTTCGGCCGACGACAGCTCAAACCCTTCGGCCTCAGTGGACGGGCTCGCGTGCGCCTGTTGGTAAGGTTGCAAGGTCAACTGATTTGTCGGGCACCCCTCCTCGAAAAATGATCACTCTTCAGCTGCCCCCCTGGAGATCAAGCAGTTTTTCCGGCATTCACCTCGCGTTTTTGTCTGCCTTTTGGAAATCGGGTAGGGACAATTCCGGGTCCATCACTCGTTCTATATAGGCAGCAGTCCGTTGCACCATGGAGCCGGTGGCGATCAGGTTGGCTGATTGCTTGTCTGGTATTCACGGCAACATCCGCGCAAGTTGTTCCGCTCTCCCGTTTTGGACTATCTCCATTGCGTCTCCATCGCGTATTCGTCAGTGCCGACGGGCACCTCAACCACCTTTACCCCACCCCGTTCCGCGATGCGGACGCCAATACCTTCTACTGTAGCACCATATACGTACGTATAGCAGTGCGAGTAACAGTTAGTATTTAGTGGTCCCTCGTTGTCCCCCCCGTGACTTCGCGCTTGGTACACAACATGGTGAAGCAATGTTAGGGTGCACGAATTGCGAGACCCGAGAGATAATGTTTGGGGCTGTATTTTGTCTGTGGATATGAGAAGGGCTGTCTCGCACTGAGTGAAACGGTTAACCTGTATCAAGGGCAGCTCACAACATAGACTCATTTAACACATGTCAAGTACGCACACCCACATACCACAACACACTACACTTTGATGTTGTCGGCAGGACTACGTGGACGAGCATTCGGTTCAATGTCCTCCTTCGTTTGGTGCCTTTTCTTCGAAGAAACACAAAATTGACACCATACACGATTGTTGTGTGCATGAGTCTCTGTTCTTTGTCCCAAGACCGCCAGCCTCATTGTTTCAGGGGAGGGGACGAACTGTGCTAAATTGTTCACCTTTATGCCAGGTATCTTAGAAGAGTAAGCACGCCAACACGTGGCGTCGACGGCAGTATCACGGCGAGAGAAACGACGGGGCCGCCTAAACGTTACGAAGTCCTACCGTCGATGCCAAATATATTTTGAGTGCCGACTACATGCTTAGCCTGTGTGCACCACCACCCCCCTTCACCTCTTATGACCCCTACCATCCTCATCGTCAGTCTCCCCCCTCCCCCGCCTGAGCGTCTCCCACCCCCCTCTTGCAGTCCAGTATCCATTGCGCCGCTGGTGAGTTTGCCCCCAAGCCTCACCAGTGTTGCACCCTTTGTGTCCGACATGTACCGTACCCGCTTTCCTCACCATGATCACATCCAACGTCAAAACCATCCCCATCTAGCTCCAGGACATTAATCAAAATACTGCTGTCACCTTTTCTTCCACACACTCCCCACTGACCACCCATGCACTCCTTTTGGTGGCGGCCATCCCCGCCTGACCGCGCAGTTTTAAACGCTGGTGCTTGTCTCCCGAGCCGATTTTCTTTCCCAAATCTCCCCCTGTTGCCCGCTTGTCTCCACCACCCCATGCTCACCATAATGTATGCCTTGAACCCCAGTACACTCCCGGCTTCCGGCTTGTTTCTCTGCCTTCTCCGCACCTTCCCTCTACCGTCCCGCTGAATCCCATCAAGGTAGCATACCGGTATAACATGGCAGAAGCTTTCGCACGAAGTAGCGCCCAGAAAGTACTGCGACGGCCGCATGGTGCAGCCCAACGGACAGGACAATAATCTCCCCTACACGGCTGTTGCTCTCAACTGCCAATCCTCCAGTCTCTCTTGCAGGTCGTGTACATTCCGCGTCGGAAGAAAAACCTTTACCACCTCCGGACCTGACTTAACCCCAACACCTCTTACTGCTGCACCCAGTTCGTCACGATACCGATTCAATACCACCCCCCCCCCCCCCTCGCGCTGCTGCTGTTTCTGCTGCGCTTCTTGGGTTGGTGTCGGTTGGCAGCGATGCTGTAAAACGCGCCTCTCACTTGGCGAGCTAGATCACCAGGGTGCCCACTTTTTTTTCTCGTCTTTATGTTTTGGCGGTATCCAAGATGGTGGTCGAGTTACAGTGGATCATTTTGTGCGGAGTGGAGCACCTTAACTCCGCGCAAGGGGGATGCTATCACGTAGTGTGTATATGGCAAGGCACCCACGAGGCAGTTACATAGTATCCCGATTGCTGTCTCTAGAAGTGGCCACACCAGAAAATAAATAAATTCATTCGAAGCTGTCATCCAGATGCAAGAAAGTAC